>QJNZ01000259.1:0-109774 GCA_004155055.1 Monosporascus sp. CRB-8-3
CCCCCCCCCCCCCCGCCTCGACTGTCGAACAACAACAACAACTCCAGTCCTTCCCCCCTTCTCCACCGAACTTTTGCACTCCGATTCCTAAACTTCATAAGGGGTAGAAGATTGGAATAACGGAAGCGGAGGAAATTCATGGAATGTCTTTTTGGCTATACTATCATACACATGAGATATGAAAACCTCATACGTGTAGGTAGCTGCCGGAAGAGATGCGAGCTGCCCAGCCACTACGGCCAGTGGGTATCAACTAGCCACTCTCAGCACGTGGTTTAGCGCACGATAGGTGCTTTGACGGTGTCTGTCTAGGTTGTTTCATCACATGCAAAAACCCAAATCAACGGACTCCCCGGTCCGGAGCACCCGACAAGATCGGTATAACCTTCTCGTAGCCGTCGACCACTGAAGAGACCCGCACATGCTGAGATGTTTTACTTGCTTGTATGTAGGCAGTCGGTGTTATCGAGAAAGGGGACAACCAACCTTATTATAAACGAACAAACGTTCTGCTAGATCCAACAGGGGCAACCCAGCAATCTAGCATATCAAATGAGATTGCAATTCTGAGGGGGAAAATATGCAGTCGGGAGCCGGAGGACTGAGCCGGAACCGCTCGCTAGTGTATACGTCTGACATATTGCTTTTTTGTCGACGCCGCCGCATAAAGGCGGTCGGCAACCTGCAGGCCCTATACGCTGACATAACGAAGTACATAACCTAGGCGGCCAGTAATAGAATTCATCTCCTTCCAGACGGCACCTGTGTACAGCCAGTCACGTAGAAGGGAGACGCCGCGGGAAGACCGGAAAAAGGGCAATGCCTGACAGAATATGGTAGTAAGCCGGCAATGCACCTACCGGTCCGTATAAAGCATCGGCATGTCACTGATTCTAGAGGGGCTCTGCGTCACAGGCAAAAGCAAGCGCATATTCGATGTAACGGCCTGAGCACGCGGACCTGCACCAGCTTAGACCTCACCACCACCCTATAGTAGATGAGGTAACTTTGAAGCGCACGAATGAAATATCATCAAGTGACCCGAATGCCCAGCGCTTCTCATACCCCGGCAGTCAAGTGGACGAAAGAAAAGTGAAATGTGCGGTCCCTCTGACGCTGCCCAAGCAACGAAATGTCGCCAGTACAGCAAACAAGCAATACTCGGGCAGCTCTTATGGCACCATATCCAGATTGAATCCTTCTCCGCGTCTCGAAATCGCAGCTTCATCAACGACTACACGGTCAGATGACCAGCAGAATGCCGGCATCCAGTTGTGGAAAAACGAGCTGCACTGTCTAATGGACGCGTTGAAGGAAAAAAGGGAAGAGGAAGAGAAGCTATCAAAATTTCATCGTGAAAACTTGGGTGGGCTGGTGGATTGAAGCCGATCACATGACTTTGGCGCTATGACGCGAGCTAGTATTAGACGTGTGGCTTGTGGATTGTGGCTTGAGCGGAAGCTGGCCTGTGCGTAGGGTGAGGCTGGAATGGGGCTACATACTTGTAGGTCTCCAATAGGCAGTTGTGGGGGTGTCTTAGCATCAAAGCTTAAACTGCCGTGAGCGACGATACCTACTCGAATGCGACAGCGTGTTTATACTGCGAAGATATCCAGCATCTCGGACCCGTGAAATAGTTATTTCAAGCTGCAACCTGCCTAGTGTATGGCGAGACACCCTTGATCGCGCTCTGTCTGGCCTAAGTGCCAATCGGCATCTCTTCACCGACCCGATCCGGAGAGTGTCCCCTGAGTCCACCCCTAAATCGTCACAATGGCGTCTGCCGTTTTCTTCCTCGACCTCAAGGGCAAGGTACTACCACATAACCTGCGTACTGTTTTATGCTATCTGGTTACTGACCGTGCGCTTCGATAGACTCTCCTTGCCCGAAACTACCGGGGCGACATCCCTATGTCAGCGGTCGAGAAGTTCCCCATCCTCCTGAGCGAAGCCGAAGAAGAATCCTCAGCCGTGCCGCCGTGTTTCTCCCACGAAGGCATTAATGCATGTCCCCCGTCGCTTATCGCTGCTACTTCCTCCATTCTAACCGGTAGCAGTATCTATACATCCGACACAACAACCTCTACCTTCTCGCCCTGACAAAGCGGAACACCAATGCCGCCGAGATCCTCCTCTTCCTACACAAGATCGTGGAGGTCTTCACAGAATACTTCAAGGCGCTAGAGGAGGAATCAATACGCGACAACTTCGTCATCATATACGAGCTGCTGGACGAGATGATGGATTTCGGCTACCCGCAGACCACCGAGTCCAAGATCTTACAGGAATACATCACGCAGGAGTCACACAAGCTGGAAGTGCAGGCACGGCCACCTATCGCGGTCACGAACGCCGTATCATGGCGGTCCGAGGGTATAAGATACAGGAAGAACGAGGTGTTCCTGGACGTCGTCGAGAGCCTGAACCTGTTAGTATCCGCAAACGGCAACGTGTTGCGGTCCGAGATCCTGGGCGCCATCAAGATGAAGTGCTACCTCTCCGGCATGCCCGAGCTGCGGCTGGGCCTAAACGATAAGGTCATGTTCGAGACGACCGGCCGGACGACGAGGGGCAAGGCCATCGAGATGGAGGACGTCAAGTTCCACCAGTGCGTCCGCCTGTCGCGCTTCGAGAACGACCGCACCATCTCCTTCATCCCGCCCGACGGCGAGTTCGAGCTCATGAGCTACCGCCTCAACACCCAGGTCAAGCCGCTGATCTGGGTCGAGTGCCTCGTCGAGAGCCACTCCGGCTCCCGCATCGAGTACATGCTCAAGGCCAAGGCCCAGTTCAAGCGCCGCAGCACCGCCAACAACGTCGAGATCATCGTCCCAGTGCCCGACGACGCCGATACCCCGAGGTTCCGGACGAACATCGGCAGCGTACATTACGCGCCGGAGCAGAGCGCCATCGTCTGGAAGATCAAGCAGTTCGGCGGTGGCAAGGAGTTCCTCATGCGCGCCGAGCTGGGTCTTCCGAGCGTGCGAGGTGATGATGAGCACGGTGGCGGAATGACGGGCGGCTTCGGTGGCAGCATGGGCGGGGCCCTCGCTTCCGGCAAGGGCGCCAAGAGGCCCATCCAAGTCAAGTTTGAGATCCCGTACTTTACGACGAGTGGCATTCAGGTCCGCTACCTGAAGATCACCGAGCCCAAGGTATGCTCCCTTGCTTTCATTTAGTTACGTTGGGCTCGAGAACTGACACGTCGATAGTTGCAATATCCATCTTTGCCTTGGGTGAGGTACATCACGCAATCAGGGGATATCGCTGTTCGTCTCCCGGATGCCGTATGATAGCTCAGGGTGTAGTGGGGGGTGTTTTAAAGGGCGTTGAGTTAACGAGCGATCAAATTTAATGCAATGAGGTGCGCGTCGCGGCAGGCTTAGATAAAAGGTTCAGCTGCGTGAGGAGTTGCAACTGGGTGGCTACTGGTCGCGTATGGGTATCTAAGACACCGTAGATGAAGATGAATATGATATGAATACCATCACAGGCTCTATCAGGAAATGGCCACACTCGTTGTCCTGCTTTCTGGCGTCAAATCTGTAATTTGAAGGCCGTGTCGTTTTAACCCCTATCTCCTTGCGGCTCCCTCAAGCCCCCCCGGTAGGGAACAAAGATGTGCTCGTGAGCTAAAGTGTCGGCTCTTCTCCGTCGAAGATATCTTTTCAATTCGCCAGTCTATTGACTTCAGCTCCAGTTATTACAAGCTTCCCTTACCCCCTCCGGGCCATTCGCAAGGACCTGTCATATTCAGGGGCAATCCTGATGTACATAGCCCAGGGCTAAAACAAAGAACGGCTGGCGATCCGCGATGTCTAAAGGAAATCCTGATAGGCAGATCGGGCATGGAGATCATTCTGTCCATGTGGTGTTCGATATCAGATGGATAGCCACCACATGAGAGGCATTACGTGATGATTCAGGTTTGGGATAGGGGCTAAGTGAGTCACTACGAATCACGGCGGCGCGGGCACGGGGAGGAGTCTTTCGATCTGTACGAAAGCACCAACCAAGCTGGCACCGTTAATGCGAATAGGATTGACATCCCATATTTCTATATACCCAGACTCGCTCGTCCGGCCCTCTTATTATGCCGTGATCAAACCACGGAGTCGTAGGAGCCTCCCCCGAATATTTTCAATCGAACGCGGCGCTGAGGGATTCGAACGACCGCACTATCATATTAATTCCGACCTGATCGTATCCTTTTATTCAAATATTCAAAGGCCGGGGACCCAAAATATTCTTTGATCGAGCGTTATTTAACTTTATATCTTCCCCGATATCTATCTCCGGAACTTCGAAGTCATTCCATCGCGGCGCAAAAACGGAACTGTTATCGCTTCTAAGACATTAACCCTATATCTTTCTAACTACGACACAACCCCAGACTTTGGCCCGGATAGCAAAAGTGATGAGATCTGTATACGCAGTCTTTACTGCCGACATAGATATCGACAGCTTCACCAGCGGAGATAACACCTGACCCCTGGCAGCAACTCATAGCCGACATACACTTCGACGGCAGAAACGGGAATCATCTGACCGTTGATAACAACGCGGGCGAAGGAGCTTGACTTAACTCGGGTTTGGACCTTGCGCATCTTGCCTTAAGGGGTAGCCCAATTCGTACGGGGAACGTGTTTGACACGAATCAAACATTGTTAACATTAGGCACTAGATTACCGCTGGCTTAGCTATCTTGACAGCAGCGCTGCCGGGCGGCTCAGAATTGAAAGCAACGCCACCACTTCCACCGCAGTTCGCACTCCGCGTGAACCATGTCGACGGCAACGTCATCCACCGCGACCTTGGGCTCCTTGCAGTCAACCACGATCGAGTTATCGCGATGGCCACCGTGTGGACACCAACGGTTGATTGTGGCGTTCGATACAACGCTTGTGGCTGTTATCGATATAGGATGTGGCGGTGCAGGTGCTGTGCGGAGCAGCCTCGAAAAGGGGGCAGACGCGGTCCGCATCGCGGCTCAGGACGCGACAAATACGCATTTTCCTATACGAATTCTTGATATCGAAGGTATTTCTGACATCCACGACTTCCACCGTGGTGCGCACCAATGATGTATCACGTCCACGGCGACCCACGAGAGCTGATGGCCTATTGGATCGTGTGCAACCCATTTCACGGGGATTCTGGGTGGTGTGAAGTGCGTTGCTTTAAACCCTGGCCGGGCCCCTTATTATCGCGGTGGAAGGATGGAACAATTATTGCTTCTAGAGCAATAACGCTACATATCCCTGACTGCGACACATCCGTTGCCGAAATCATGCCATAGGTCGATGAGGCGACATTGAGCGGCAGCCTTTGATGTTGGGAGTGATGAGGCGACTCTCTTGATCAGGTAACTATCACAGTGAGCGACACTATGCGGTATTTAAGATCCAATAGGGGCCGAGTCACTACAGTGCAACGGTCAATGGCGGTGTGGCCACGGGGCAGACCTTGAGGAGAAGCCCTTGATGTTGGGAATGATTAGGGGGCTTCCTTGATATGGACGGACGCCACGACCAGGGATACTATTGTTTACACGGTCGATTGTAAAATGAAAATAATTCCTTACGGCGTTAAGGTAGTGTATTCGTAGGACCGATCCCGGGAATATTTCCTATTGTTCGTTGATGATGGGTAAGGGCTTTTTCGATTAAATCGATATTACAAAGAGGAGCATTACGCGTCATTTTGAAATAGGGGTTGATTCGTCACTGTTAAACAGCAGCGCAGGCACGCGGCCGGTGCCGAGGAGGAAGCGCTCGTAGATGGCGGGTCAACTCCGATCAAATGAATAACACGGTAAGGAGTATCATGCCTTTGCTTGACATAGGACTGATTCACTACGATCCAAGGGCAGAGTGGGTACGGGTACGTGATCGAGCTTCAGGGGCAATCCTCATCTTGAGCATGGTGATGCATCTATCGCAGCGGGAAGTAGTGCGCGCTTGCACAATGACTGCGAATAGATTGACTCACTATGTAGTGAATTGGGACAGGGTGGCTCGGTCCTGATCAGAAAAGAACATATGAGGTTGTCACGAGCAAGCCCACCGTTGAAGAGATATTGAAGGCAATGCAGACTGTATTGTCGGTGCTGAGGCCGATGAAAGATGATGAGCGATGATGATGAGCGATGATGAACTTCGATAGGGGTTGCGCCCAGCGAGAAGAGCTCCTAGAAATACACGAAAAGCTTGGTGAGATTGATCGTCCGAGATAGGGGCTAAATCCCTGCACCCTGCACCATTTCGGTACGACTCAACGGCCGCGTGGGCACGAGGCCGAACTCGAGGAGCAAGCAGCTCCTGATCGAGGGGGTTTCCAATCAGATGCATAACACAGTGAGAGGCGCCCTGATTCATTAGGTTGAAGGGCATTGTGGGCACGGGGCCAACCTTGAGGGGCGGCTCCCGGGACCAGGATGAAAATGAGGGCCCTCCTTCATCGGATGAACATCACAATGGGAATTACACGTCAGTTTGGGGCTCCGTCGTTGATTCGTAGAATTGACAAGCTAATAAGGCGACCAGTCCGGACATGGCGGCAATGTGAGATGTCATGAATGATTCACCGCACATAAAACGCGGCGTGGACAGACCAAGGCTCAGGGGGCAGCTCGTGAAGGTGACGATGAGTTGTTTGCCTCATCGGATGGATAATTATCTGATTCACTCCACGCCCCAACATTTACGTTCGGGTGCGGTGAATGACTACCCTCAGTGTGCGCTGCATTTATCTACTTATAGCTGGACTCTCACCCAGTTCTTAGCCTCACTTTCTTCATGCAGACAGCTATTTCTTGCATTCATTCTATTCACTACAGCTCTTCTTCTCTACAGCCCTTCCTCCCCAAAGCCCTTCTTCTCTACAGCTCTTCCTCTCTACAGCTCTTCCTCCCTACAGCTCTTCTTCTCTACAGCTCTTCTTCTCTACAGCTCTTCTTCTCTACAGCTCTTCGGTGCACGACGTGCCTATATTCTATTTCTACTCTAGTCATCGACACCGTTCCAGCATATCTCACTCTCAGGCCAGGTGTGGTGTCTTCACACGTGCTCAACTCACCTTCGATAGGCACGACGTCGACGCTCAGCAACAGATTTGACAGTGCGGACTCCATTGGCCCCATTCTACTCAACAACACACTTGGTACTGAGGACTACACTACCTCCATTCTACTGGTATATGCCCTTATTAGTGATATCCCTCTCCAGCACGTCTCAAGCCGAAGCCTAAGTGTCTATAGACATACGCCCGACCCGGATTCTCCAACCTCGGCATCAAAGGTCAGTAGCAGTCCTGAATTTTGAGGCGTTAAGTCTCAATTCCATTCGTATGTGCCCTGATCAGCAACACCCTTTCTAGTTTGTCTCGCCTTAGGCTCCTATAGTTCCGTGAACTTACTCTCGGCCCGAGTTACTAGGCACGCATCTGGTACCCAGTAACAACCTGGACACCGAGAACTTCATTACCTCCGTTCGATTCATACATGCCCCGATCAGCGATATCCTTTTCCAGCATATCTCACGCCTAACGCGTCTCGCTGCCAAGCGTCTCGCGCTTACACACTTCGCCTGCATATATCTCGTCCCCTGTACACCTCACTCCTACACACCTTGGCGCTGTACGCCCCGGCGCTATACATCTCACTCCTATACTCACATTTCTATACACCTTGCCGCGATACACCTTATCCCTATACTCACGTTTCTATATAGCTTGACGCTATAGGCATCCACGCTATACATCTTACCCCTACACACCTTACCCCTATACACCTCACCCCTAAACACCGCGCACCTGTACAGCCAGCCGTGGGCCTCGACGAGACCGACGTTCGGAATAGTTTCGACTACCGGGAACGATAAAAAATCTCGTACAATCATACTTTCCCTCGGTACATTCACGTCGTCGCAAATCAAATCGACATCGACGACGAACCAAAGAATATTTTCGACCGATTCCCAAATTGTTCGGACAACGATAATAACGTCGCCGCCGCCAGTTTATTCGACGACTCTGGGGTGTTCGTATTCGATATTATGCGCCTAATTAACGTTCGTACCGGCGAACTGGGGGAGGTCTTCCCGGAACAGGCGCCCCCTTACGCCATCCTCAGCCATGTCTGGGACGGCGTCAACGAGGTAACTTTCCAGGAGTGGGCCCGTCGCGATACCGATGAAGCCGTTAGACGCAAATCCGGCTACCAGAAGATCGCCGGCGCGTGCCAACAAGCTATCAACGATGACCTGGAATGGCTTTGGTGCGACACCAACTGTATCGACAAGACGAGTTCCGCGGAGCTGAGCGAGGCTATCAACAGCATGTTCGCTTGGTATAGGTTAGCCTTCTCCCTGTAGAAAGGGTCTGTGCTCTGCAAACGACTAACATTAAGTTTAGGAACTCTCAATTATGCTACGCCTATCTAGATGATGTCGACATTCGATCCACACGAGCTACTAGAAGCAGCGGTTCAACCGCTGGGGGTTCGAAGAAGAATGTCGAAGATAACGGTCCTGCCTCAGTCGACATCGAGGATGTTCACCCTCTTCTCGCGAAAAGCCGCTGGTTCACTCGTGGCTGGACTCTCCAGGAGCTCCTAGCGCCCTCCCGTGAAGTTTTCTTCGCTAGAGACTGGACTGCCCTTGGCGACAGAAATCAGCTGTCCAGATCGATATCGGACATCACAAGAATACACATTGGTGCCCTGCGAGATCGCGAGACAATCTGGCAGTATTCCGTTGCTCAGCGCATGTCTTGGGCAGCCAATCGCCAAACGACCCAAGAGGAAGACATGGCTTATTGTCTGCTCGGCATCTTCAAGATTCACATGCCTCTGCTATACGGAGAAGGCATTGCTTCTTTCCAGAGGCTGCAGCGAGCGATCATAAAGCTCTCAGATGATCAAAGCATTCTTGCCTGGGGTGTTGATGATGCGGCAGCTGAGCCTTGTACTGGGGCTCTGGCTTCATCTCCAAAAGCGTTTGCATCTTGTGGTTCACTCGTGAGGGATGGGGATATCAAGCGTGCTCCCTATGAAATAAAGAACCTAGGGCTATCAATCGAGCTGCCTTTGATACAAAATTGGCACGAAGGCATCGTCCTTGTTGGACTGAATTGCTCCAGAGAACTTCGAGGCCTCAATGATCCGCTTTGTGCTCTTCCAAGAAGCAATACTCTCTGCCGCCGCTTTCAAACATGGATATTTCTGCGACGTCTGCATGATAACATATTCGAGAGGATTCATTTGCCCCTCTCGACAGTTTTTCTCCAGCATTCGTATCCTAATAGCGTTCAGCGGAAGACGACCAGCTTGTTCATGGAAGTGCAAAGGTCACATGAGAGAGGCCTGCTTCCAATGCCACCAATTTTTGCTCCTTTGGTACACAATCCGCCCTGTTCGTCGGGTTTTATGCTTACGCTCGGCTGGGGCAGCCCAGACCGATTTCGCAGATTGAAGAAAGGGTATCACCCAGGGAGATTCCTCACGCAGACTTTAAAGCGTCGTCACTCGAATCAAATTTCTCATGAGGTTGTGTCGAGCCGCAACTTCAGCACGATTTTGTCAGCCTCTTGGGATTTGCATGGACAACCAAGTGGCTGGATGCACTCAACATTTGCTGATTCAGATATGCAGTTTCCAGGTCGGTTAGCAAAGATTGATGGATGGAGTTGTTTGTTCGAAGTCAACGCGCGTAGTTCCATTGACAATGCTTCAGGCCCAGTCGACCTATTACAACATATCCATGAGGAACTGAGACGCGATTTTGGAGATGCTTTCCGTGATGCGGAGCGCTCATCCACTGCGCCATTGGTCACAGTCTCAAACCAGCAGCTGCAAAACCTTCACGGTCAGTCGGAATTGCTAGCGGATATCGTTTTTCGGGAAAGGCCGGGGTAATTAGTACTCAGATAGATGCCGGGTGGCTTTCATAGCCCTAGACCAGAGGCTACGGTCCCAAAGTGAGGCATAATAGCTGAAACGTATAATATACTGGATTATCTATGACGTTGAATGGGCGGCGATGACACATGCTAAGCGTTCTTATCCACTGCCGGCAATGTTAATAAGTTGGACACGTTATTGGCGATAAAATGGAAACTTACCATCTTCCAAGCTCTCCCTGCATTCTTCAAGTGCCCTAGCGTCGCTACCATATATACGATGACGCTCTTCTGCACGTTGCGCTTGAATCCGTAGCAATTCTAATGTCAATCGAGCACCATTTCCAGCATCATATATTAGAGATTCTTCAGGATCGCCCCCATGTACTTCTGCCAATGTCTCTGCAAATAAAGGAGGTTGTGTTTGCTGGTTTTGAACCTGCCATATGACTGCGGTGTCGAGAACCACTATATCTTCCGGGATTTCCCAGTACGCTTTAAGTAAGCTAACAATATGGCGTATATCGCGGCCCACAAGGCATATTCTTTGTTGTGAGGTCGACAATGAACTGAAAATGCGAGTCGTCAACCACGAGCCCAGGTCTTGTTGGGAAATAATGTCCGTTTCGCCAAAGATGAAGTTTCCGACATCCTGTGTATTCCGAGGCTGCTCAATTAGGCTATCTTGCTTAACCCTGGCATGAAAAGAGCTTATCTTGGCTTCTTTGTGGGACAACCATCCTGATACTCCGATCGCTGTGACTTGAGACTGGTCGACGTCCTCTGTATTGATGTGGATAGCAATAAAAGTGGTTTGCGAATTTTTAGATGTGCCCCAGAGGTCAATCAACTTTTTGTTCTCGTCTTCGGCGGCTTTCATGCTAGACGTCCTCTTGTCAAGTTCGGTATTCCATAGACTAGCTATCGCTTTCGTGATGCGGTTTGCGATGGATTGGACGATATGCAATAAAGGCGGATAAATCCAACTCCCCCGGAATATGGTTCCTTGCTCTCCATTTTGGACTAAGCCTGGTTGGCGTATGAGCAACGGGCTCTCTGATCTGTCCGGCATCATGCTTATTTGCAGTTCGTCATTGCTCAAGTATACCTCCTTAAGGGGTAGAGGTGTCAAGTATTTGCCGGGTCCTCGGGCATTAAATGTTGTATGAACAAAAGGAACTACCTTGTATGACAAGAAATGAGGAGGTGTCGGAAGTGCTCCCTTGTTCTAATAGAGCGGTGGCACGATTTGACAGCTCTTTGAAGACTCGGTCACACACACGCCGGCCGCCGAACCTGTTTGCGAAACACAAAGAAATAGAACAATCAATTATACTCGATGATTGCCACCGATGGTTGGCCTGTCGACTCCCGTCGGCGAAGCGCATACGGCGCTTAACATTAGGAAATCAGATATCACAGAAGCTGAGACATGGCTTCTCGTGTTGTACAACATCTACCTCAGGCAGGTGGTTGACATAAATTCAGGGTGTCCCAAATGAACTGAAGAATTACAAGCGATTCTGATTCGAAAATAAAATATATAAAAATAAGAGAAATACTATTTACATAAAGGGAATAATTAAACATAGGTTGAAACGTCCCGCATATGCTTGTCCGTTGAAACCAATAAGTTATTGTCCAAGGAGTGGTTCGACGGTTATATGAAACTGCGCGGATTTTTGTGTCAAACACCTGCTGGGGGATATAGTAGGGAGGTAGTCGGCCCACGCCACATCTCGATACAAAGATATGCGCTTAGCCATAGCTTCAGCCATGCTCCCAGGATAGGTACAGCGGCAACCCCCACGCTAACATTAGCTGATCCCCACCTGTCCCCATGGGGCCCCCTCGCTCGCCGAAGTCTCAGCTGAGGTGAGGAACCCCCATACGTTCCCCGTTTCTTAAAGTATCGTGGAAACCCACATCGTCCTTCCACTTGTGACATCGTGAGGGCTGTTGGCAGCTGAAATAATGCGCTGTTGGTAGATGTGCCCTCGCTTCAATGGCGACCCAGCAACCAACCTCGTTGGGCGGGGGCCCTTACAAACGAGCCAGCCGCAAAGGCGCGCCCCAAAAGTTCCACTGCACGTGGCCGGGCTGCGACAAAAAATATTCGAGGGCCGAACATCTTCAAAGACATCAATTGAATCGTATGGCTTAAGATTCGGCCCGCGTTGTGGGTCCCATAAGGTGATGAACCTCGATGCTAATTGACGTATAGATGAGCCCAAGGAGATCTACAGGTGCGATGTACCGGATTGCAACCAGATGTTCGTACGTCCGGACTTGCTGGCGCGACACAGGAAACGTCATTCCGCCTCCTATGTACCGAGAAACCGGGCAAGCAGCTTTAGTATAACCCCTAACGTTAAGGAGCAGCCCGCAAATGGACCATCAGTGGCACCACCGCTAAATGTGTCGAATGTTTCCAATTGGAGCCCGCCCGTCTCAACCCAACAGACAGCTAGCGCACCGCGTAATGCCTCCATCCTCCTGACATCAGAGTCGCCATCGCAGCCTCCCCTATCCACGATGGCAGGAGCAATGGCCAGTCATATGACCCGGGATAAACCTTGGATGCCTTCTTCAATGGACGGAGCGAATGTCTTCCATCCCAAACCAATCTTCTATAACCGTGACCCTATAACGATGCATGCTCAATCCACCTTTGCCCCGTATCCCGGTGTTCACGTCCCGTCCGCCAAAGACCCGGACGAGGGGAGCGGGAGCGGGAACGGGAACGGGAACGGGAACTTCGCCACCTGGCTTTTCGATTCGCGACAGAATATCGGTGAATTTAACGTGGCCAGTAGCCTTTTCCAGGAAGGAGGATTAGAGTCTCCATTTGATAACAATCTCCATTACGACCAGGAATCGCTCACTAGCGGCAGATCTCAGATCAATCTGGCCCCACCGCGACAGTCGGATGTGCCGGATAACTTGATATCAGAGCTCCGCCGCCAGGAAGTCCTGAGATGGGTGCGGTCCTTTAGCCAGAGACGGACCAAGTCTGACCCGCTTTTGGAGAACCTCCTTTCCGAGGTCGGTGGTGACATCCCGGGTTTAAGCCTCGAGCTGCTACGTGACTGTATGCGGCATTACTGGGACATCGTGTCACCACGCATGCCGATTGTCCACGAGCCGACATTCTCTTCTACGCGGTGCTCCATCTTCCTCCTCCTGGTCATGATCGCGCTGGGCGCCGCTCAGATCCACAATCAGGATTCCACGGGCCGGTCAAAGGAGTATGGAGCCCTAGCCGATTTAATCATCTGGGATGTCCGGTCCGGGATTCTCGATACTGAAGATGCATCGCCGCCAGTGGATTTGTGGGTCGCACAGGCGCTGTTACTCTTGGAGTTCTATGAGAAGATGTACTCGTCACGGAAGCTACACGAGAGGGCTCACATCTATCATCAGGTTACTTTGAATTTACTGCGGCGAGGTAGTCCCCTCATAGGCAGAGCCGGCTCCGAGTCGCCACCAGACGCTCAGAACGGCGAAGAGCACCCGGCCACCTCTGACAGAAGGACTTGGTGGATGCGATGGGCAGAGACCGAAGCTATGCATCGAGTAGTATTCGCCGCGTTCATGATGGACATCGTTCACGCCGCTATGTTTGGACACGCTGCTGACATGGCGTCCCACGAGATCCGTCTGCCTCTGCCTTGTGACGATTCTTTATGGTCGGCCCCAAGTCCCGAATGCCTTCGCCAACAAGAGGCTCATCTTAGAGGGTATGGAGTTAGGCCGCTGTCCTTCCTGGAGGGTTTGAAGAACGCTATACACGGGAAAGAAGTCAAGACGCACTCGTTCGGTCGAATGATAATCATGTGTGGTCTCCTAAGTGTGGGTTGGCATCTGCGTCATCGCGAAACCCACCTCAAGTGGTTAGAGACTTCTGCAAACTCCGCCGATACGAGAGAGAAGTGGTGTAGAATGCTCCTCAAAGCCTTCGATGACTGGAAGTCTAGCTTTGACCAGGCCATGGGTGCGATCGACTCCGAAGCCGATGGCTCTAGCCAACAGTCCGGATCTAATGGCTTGATTCAAAGTGCGGCTGTCTTATATCACCTTGCACACATCAGTCTCTATATCGACATTGTCGACTGCCAAGTGTTCGCTAAAGCAACGCGCTTACTAGGCAGAAAGGTCTCTACGAGAGACTATACTAACGTCGTCGCCCGGATGGGGGCATGGGGAGCCCAACTTTCGACCCGCCATGCTATACTTCACGCATTTCGGCTGCTTTACCGAGTCCTAGTGGACCCTCGCCAGAAAAGGAGGACAGGCTATCAAAACGCCGGAAGCGCACACGGCATTCAGTACTCCTGCCGCAACGATCCCGACCCCCACAGGCCCTGGGTCGTATATTACGCTGCCCTGTCTATCTGGTCCTTTGTTCTCGCGCTGGACCAGTCTTCGAACGCACCTCGTCCGTTTCTCGCGCGTGTGCAGCCCACTCCAAGCGGAATCCACGAGTATCTCTCCCGCGTCGCGAAGCTTAACGAGCTTGACGTCGCCACCTCGAGACAACTCTCAGACGGACTGCCCGAACTGCTCGATGCGATTGGTCTTCTGGCATCCGAGTCGAATTCCGAGATTTTGCAGGAGGCGCACGGACGCCTGGAGGTATGCAGGGAGATGCTTACCACGAGCGTGTCCTGAACAAAGGGCTTCGAGTCCATCAATAGCGCCACCATTCTTCTACCTCCGGCACGCCGGATCCGGAGATGGAACAACAGCCCTTGGGTTCTGTATATTTGCCCCGGAGCAACCTGTCAACCGGTTCCGGCTCGTCCTGCTACAAGGACCCGTTATGCCCCACGGGGAAATTCACTGATATGGTATACGTTTATCACCTCATTTGCCTATGATGCCTCGTTTCCTCTAAAGCCAAGCTTTGAACTCCGGAATGGAATACGCATTCCGTACTAACGACTTAGTAGTTATATGACAACCGTTTCCTGTTCAATCGTCACGTCTTAGTTCTTGGAGCAAGTTTATTGGGGGAATCGGGTAATAGGGTGGGAGCATTATGCTTTGACTCGTTCGCCTTGATCAGTCTCTGGTCTACAAGCCAAGTTAGACATCACATGCCTAATGGGTCGCACGCTTATCCTGTATAATAGTTATGGCTATGGCTTGGTCTGTGCGCGAAGGAATTATCGGATAGATAAAAGATGGGCATATACCAAGAATGGTTCACCAATGATGGGACTATTCGTGCCGAGAGCATTAGTGGGTTGATGGCAGTATACGCGAGTTCACGACCTCATATGATCCAGTCTCTCAGGCTAGTATTCATCTAGTATGTCTTAACTTAGCTATTATGCCTATTTACTCTCAAGGTTGGCCCTAAGTGATTGAACCTCCTCGACGAGGCGCTTCTCCAGGGTCTCAAAGTCCTCCGGAGTGGGATGCAAAGGACGTTGTTTCTCCTTTGCCCCCCAAACTTGCCTTCTGCCTGCCTTTTGACTTCTTCGCTTTTCTATTGCCATGCCAGACGAGTTCGCTCCCATCCCATAGGCGCTCGATGCATCGTCAGGAGAGGTCTTCGTGGCTTATCGATCCCCCAGTATATTCCAGGAAGATGAACAGAGTCACAGTACCATGCCATGCTGCTTGCGCTTGAGTTGGTTTGATGCGAACTAGATTTAGCTAGCATCAATTGAAGTTGAGTCTGACAAGGAATTGGTACTCATGCTTATATGTGATAAACCTCGAGGTACCGATTAGCGCTGGCGGGCGATGTAACAGAACCCCATTGGCAGCACGAGGACCTTGCCAGCCGAACTTGTCGATTAGAGATGTCGTTGTCCGTAGATGCGAAAGCGTCTTTCCGACTGGCAGGAGAGTGAAAACATCAAATCCCGTGGACCGTTCGCCTTAGGAGCACTCGAAAAAAACAGACCGAAAGATCGTCTAAACCCTCCACGATCAGCTGCACCTTGGGTTTATAGAGACTGATCTATACCGCGGTATCCGTCGCCGGAATATTCGGAAAACAACCTCTCTTCTGGCGGGGGAGGATAACTTCCGTTGTTATCAAGGCCCCTTGAGCCTCGAGGGCAGCGAATGAGGTCTTATCATACTCTAAAGTCAGACCTGATTGTGAATGGAAGGAAAATAAAGGCTTTTACCTCAAGGAGACTCGACCGAACTCAGAGCTGGGCCTTGCCATCGGTAGCCTTCCATCGGTAGCAGAGTGCCGTGGAGTTGCGACAGGGAATACTCTCAAGTTACTCGCGCATGCGACAAAGGCTTGTGATTTGAATCCATCTATCCCCATTTAGGCATCTCCTATTTATACGAGTTACAACGTCTACGACAACTTTAACCTTTCGCCATCAGTATTCCAGCGTTATACGCGCTCAGCTGCAAGAAGAGCGAGCTTACGGTAATCATTCTTTCAAGTCAGAAGCTATATGAAAAGAGGAGAAACCGGAATAAACCAGCCGACAGGAGGTACCCGACGAAGATTCAGAATGAACCTTAGACAGCCGAAATTTGCGGAAAAATGGATAAGTTGGACCCCCCTCACGGTCCACTCCCCCAAAGCGCCGAAACTGCTATAATTTCAACACATTATTATAAATCCAATAAAAAATGATAAAAATAAGAACTTTTCGATGATAACTTAATACTTAGTAATGAAATTTTTTAAAATCATATTTAGATTACGTAATAGCGGAACTATTATATAACGTATTAATAAAGTATAAAGTACGATTTTATATACATTTTTATTATAAACTTAATAAATATTTTTTTTAAAAAAGATACTTATTATTATTATTATTTAACTAGAATTTTAAATATATATAATTTATGTACTTAGTTATTAGTTTTATAAAAAAAATATAAGACTTTTATTTTAAAATTAAAAATAAATATATATTACTATAAATCGTTATAACTAAAACAGATATTTAGTTTTAATTTTCATCTTTATAATTCATTTATAACAGTATATATTATATTTTCAATGTATTATTTTCTTAATTTTTTTATACAATTATTTAAGTTTTTTTAGTTTTAATATATTTGTTAACAGATTTACTAGTAATTTATATACGATAATGTTATGGATTTTTTTTATTCGTATAAAACTTTAACATTTTTAATATTAACGTTATAATTTCCGTTTAATAATTTATATACGTTTTATTTATATATAAGGTTATTATATATAAAGGGGTTTATTACAGGTTATTATATGTTATTACGTATTTTTATTAATTAAATATAAGTATGCGATTTTCTTGATTTTAAATGGGAAATAGTGGCGTGTTAAGAGGGTGGAGCGTAAGGGAGACCATTTTATAAGAACGAGCGGATAACTTCTCGGCATTAATTAGTAGCAAGATGGCGATACAGAACGGCGCGGGGCCTGTACGATTTTAACACCTGAGGTTAGTAAGCCTAAGCATATAAAGCAACCGGAAAAAGAGATAGAAGAATCTAAATTACCTGCTTTAATTATAGTTTAGTAATCTTCCGTTTAAAAAAGAGCTTTGCTATTCGTACTATGTGCCTCCACCTTCTAGCTGATACACACCTGGTATAGCTGTCAGTTTCTAACTAGTTCCACCCTTAAAACCCCGCTTTATTAAAAAGCAGGAAACCATATTTAATTTTAATTAATATCTTAATTAAATTAACGCTTTTATAGCAGTTTTTATAAAACGCCGAAAATTTTATGGCCGAAATAACGCGTTATTATTATAATAAAATTATTATAACTATTATAAAAAAGTTACAGTTAAAAAAGATAATTATAGTTAAAAACGTTATAATTACACCTAGAAGTTAACAGGTGGCAGATCTGTAACAGCTATAAGCAGCTGTTAAAAGTAGGACATAGCACGAATAATAAGAAGAATATAGCATAAATAGTAATTCTCTTAAAAAATATATAATAAAAGTTTTAAGTCTTAATAAATTAATAGTCGCGAGCCTAGGTTTTCTTTTTAATTATAACAGGCTTGGGCACCTTGTTACGTTAACTGCAAAAGACAGTTGGTTCGAATCCAGCTTGGGACCCCGTTTTCTAAGTGACGCCAGCCTAGAAAGCTAACTATCAGCTAGCAGGGGGTGCTAAACGCACCCCATATACGGAAAGGATCCTTCTGATCGGAAGATATATGTTCCGTTGCTAGGGTACATAAAAGCTATACGCGTACGAAAAATATACGCAAATTAGCCTAATACAATAACATAACTGATATCCCTTATATTTAACAATTAAAAGTTTCATTCGTTTAATTTACGTTATTATCAATTAATCAGCTATTGCTAAAACGATATAAGCTGTATATTAATAATAATTATTCGTATATTTTATTAATTATAATAATAACCGCGCCGTTAACGTCCTTCGTTATTTATAACGGACCTAAGAACTAAAACCGTTTTAAAGGCGAATTCCAAGTTAAAGCGTACGCTTTTAATATATGGGATTATATTAATCCTAATTAATTATTTCCGTGATTTATTAAATTAACAGAACTTAATATAATTTCGTATCCGAAACAACGAATCCGTTATATAATACGAATAAATACTTTAAACGGTTCCTTAATTATATTTATATCTTCCGGAAAAACTTACAAAAAAATCGATTATATTAATTATTTAACGAATACCCTTAAGATAATAACCGAAAATAAATAAGTTTACAATTAGGACTTTACGGCATATACTTATAAAAATTATAAGTACAATACTTTCCGAAAAAGTAATAACGATTTTATAAAATAAGTCCTAAAGTTAATATTTTTAATAATCAAAAAAAAAAAAATTTCCTTTTAAGAAAAAACTTACGAAAATAATACGCCAAATTAACTAAATCCGGTAAAATATATAATAATAAGTTTTTAATTAATACTTAACGAAAATACCGCGAAAAGTTAAAATAAATTTCGAAATCGGCAAAGAAATTAAACGAATAAATCGTAAAATAACAAAAGATTATAATTTAGGGATAACGATATAAAATCTTAAAGATAAAAACGACGATCGTATAGGTTAACGATTTATATATAGTACTGGTACTTATTATAAGGATTTAAATAATTACATTTTAAATAATAAAAAAGCTTAAAATTAATAATAACATAATTAACTATTAAACAATAACGGTTAACTTTTTAAATTACTGGATTATAACTTATTTATAATTTATATCCAAAAATATTAAAGTAACGTTTCCGACGTTTTACCGGATACCTGCGGATTTTTTTAATTAAAACGGTCCTAATTAAAAAAAGGCTAAGGATAACCTTTAACCGCAAAAAAGGATTTTAAGGCGTAAGCCGAAATAAAGCGGTTATAAAAATTCCCAAACGGGCCGAAATAATAGCAGTAATAAACGAAAATGCTAAAAGTTAAACGTATAAAAAATTCGATACAAAACGTACTTAAACCTTTCGTATACGTTGCCTTAATGCTTTTACGTATTTTTTAATAAAGTTCCAGTAAAATTTAAACCCAACAAAGTAATTTTAAGATTACTTTAAACCCGAATTATTTTTTATTAATTTTTTTAAAAAAAAATTAATCGTTTATCGAAAATTATAAAAATAATGATTATTTAAAAAATAAATTAATTCCTAAAAGGAATAAAACGGGTTTTAACGTACTTTTTAATTTTTAATTAACGTAATGTGGTAAATATTACGTTTTACCTTTTAAAAAACTTGTTCATTTTGGATTTAAAATTTATAATATATATTTTCAACTTTATTAACAGATTTTTAAATTAAAAAATAATAATCTAAAACGACGGAATATATGTAAGGAATAACTTCGTCCCGATTAAAAAATACGGAAAAATAAATATATTACTTTAAAGCTTTAAAAGCCTAAAAAAGTTACGTTTATACGACGTAACCTATTACGAAAACTTCGTATACAACTTAATATCTTTCCGGCAGTTCCGAAAAAAAAAATATTAATAAAATAACCGAAGAATTAATAACTTTATTCGAAATAAATATAATTAAATAATTATTATATTAATAAACAAATTTAATTAATTCGGTATTAAAAATATTAACGTAATAATTATTTATATAACCTTCATATCTTATAAACAAAACGTTAATTTATATATAACGAAATTATTATAAATCGGTAACAGTACGATTTAACATTTAAAATTAAAATATCTTAAACCCGAAATAATTGTTTAATTACAGTTCTATATAAAAAGAATATACTTAAAAAGTTTTATAACAATCGAATATTAAATATATAACAAAGTAAAAACTAAAAAACAAATACGCTAAAAACCGAAAAAAAAGTTTCTTAATTAAAATAATAAATTGCTATCAACTTTATAGATTTCGAAAAAAACCTTAAAAAATATAAATACATTATATTCGCTACCAACAAATACTTAGGTTTTATTTAAGATATTTATCTTAAAAACCGAAAGCAAAATATATTAATTATAACGTTTGAATATTTTTTTAAAAATCCTAAAAAACCAAGATAAAGTTTTTTTATAAGTAATCAAATATAATAACGAAATCTTAAAAAATTACTAATTTCGAAATATATTATAATTACCTTTTTTTAACATTAAATTCGAACTTTTAATACCGTATACCTAAACTTAAAACGGGGGTACAAAACGTTTAAAAGATATAATTAAAAAAAAAGCGATTATAATACGAAATAGCGTTAAATTATTTTCGTTCCTAATTATATATATCTTTAAAGTAATAATATATTTATATAACTATATTTTTAAATACGCATTTTTTTAATAAAACTTATATAAGGTTTATTATATTTACCTGGCGTATAAAAATAATATTACAGTATTTAATCGGAAACCTTAATAAGTCTATTTGCAAATATACGGCTATATGGTTTATATTATAATAATTACCGCTATAAAATTTTTTTTTTAAAAGTTAAATTCCAAAACTTAGATTGGTTTTTTAATCGGTTATTAATTTACGAATATTTACAAGATCTGGAATTTATTAATTAATAAGGTTATTATTATTCGAAACGTATAATTTAACGAAAAGGCCATTTTTTTAGGTAATATTAAAAACCTAAAAAACGATTTTTTATACGTTATAGAAAAAAAGTTATAAAAATTATTGAAATAGGTAAAAGTACTTAATTAAGGCCTAGATTACCTAAATATATAAATATAAAAAGAAAACGAAAACCTGAAAGGAATAATTTAGTTACCGGTTAAATAGGAAAGGTAGTTTTAAAGTGGTATAGGCGTATAAAACGTACGGAATAAGGAAGAATAAGTCTGTTTATATGGGATTAATTACTTTTATATAACCGTTATATTCGAATTATTTCCGTTTTTTAAATAGTTATTTTTATTAACGTTTATTTTAATAATTATTACGATTATTATACTGACGGAAATAATAAAAATAATTTTAAGTTTTTATTACGTTATTTAACTTAGGGTAACGGTAAAAGATAAAGGTATTTTATAGGTTATAAACATAAGTTTTTTATATATTCCGTATTAAAAAAATAATTATCGGTATAATTATAAAATATGGAAAACCGCATTTAACGTAAAGTGAATAATTTATTTTGTTAATACGATCGATAATCGACCGGTAAATTATGGAAATTTAAGGAAATTAATTACTTAATATACGCGTTATTTTAATCGAAAAAATTTCGAAACGAAAATATATAAAATTCTTAAATCGCGAAACCGGATATATAAATGCAATTTATTATTACCACCGCAAAACTATAAAAAATTAAATATATACTTTTTAAAAAAAATATTTCGTAAAACGAAAAGGATTTATTTATAAAATTATAAAAAAATACGATTTTAAAAAATAGTTAATTAGTTTTCTATTAAAAGGAAATAAGTTTTAAAATATATATAGGATTACGTTTATAAATTCGACAAATATAATTAATTACAAAAATATAAAATACGTTTCGTTATACAAAACGATTAACAGTTAAAACACGTTTATAATAATATATACGTATTTATTTTAACTAAAAAATTATTTAAAAGCTTAATCGCTATTATAACTAAATTTAACCTAAAATTAAAATAATATAACGCTATTAACGTTTTCGTTAACGTTTAATTACCTTATAAAATATATATAAAAATACCCCTAAAATACCCGTAACGCGGCAAAACTTTCCTAATCAAAAAGGCTTTATATAACTTAAAAAAGTTATTATTATTATAACAAAAAATTTTTACTAAAACGCTTAAAAAACTGGAACTTAGCCCCGTTTCTGATAAACCTTATTATTTTATTTATTAAAAAATACTTATTTTCTTTTTCGTAAACGATATTATAATAACATATTACAAAAAAAATTAAAACCTCGTTAATTAATTAATTTAATAAATTCGGAAACGGTATACCCTTATAAAAAATAAAAACCTACAGTAATTCCTCGGCATCGAAATAATTAAAAACAAACTTAACAGAAAAATTTAGTTATCCTAATCCAACTTTATAAATAAACTAGTTAACTTAATCCCTAAAAAAAATCTAAATAACTTTCTAAAAACGCCCATAATTAACGTTAAACTATTACTAAATCCTAATCTAGCCCATTTAAACTTTATTAATAAATACCAGAAAAAAATCGGTTTTATCCTTTATATAACAATTAATATACAACCCGATATATCCTTTACCGTATTTCAACTTACCCATTTTATAACGGCTAAGCTAGTTAACCAACTATTAAACCAAGTTGTACGGTTTATATTAGCAGTCGTATTATAAAATCTAAGTAACGAGAATAACTTAATTACGTCTGGTAATACCAAAGGTGTCTTGGGTAATTAAGTTATACTGCAAACTAATATTATTTAGGTTATAAAACTAATAAATATATATATCCTTTATAAAAATCTAGATTTCTTATAAATCTCATCGTTTTTATAGATTTAAAAGGTATTAGATCTATATGGATTTAATTTAATCTTAAAATAAAAAAAGATTTAAATTACGTAACTTAACTTATTTAAATCCTGTTTCGGTCCGCCAGGACCGTTTCCGAGACTTTTTTTTTGTTAAGTTGTAATACGATTTCCCCTTTTTTAAAAATTTTATCCTTAAAGATTTTCTTTTCCTAATAAATTAATCCTTTATTATAGGTAATTACGTTATTAATCGTAAATCCCGCAATCGTTTTAATTAAAAAAAAAACCTTAAATTTCTGGCTGCTTATATTATTAAATTGAGTTTTGAAATAATGCCGTATACGCCATATTTTTTAAAAAAAAAAACAAAATATTAAATAATAAAAGAAATTCGCCGTTACAGCGAATATATTAAACATCGTCGTCGTTGTAATAGGTCCGGTATTCCTATTAATTCTCTTCGTTACATCGGAAAAGAAAGAAACTGCCTGAACCGTAAAAAGGCTATAACGGAAAAAACCCTGTTACGTTTTTAGCAAAAGTTAAAGGAAAACCTTGTACGTAAATAGCGTGATATCGACGAGACCATTAGTTGTTTTTTTCGCCTCCGCTGCTAGAAACGATTTTTTTACGCTTAAGGGGTAAAAATTATTAATCGCGGCCTTTAATTTATAGATAAGTTAAAGGAATAGAAAATAAATACGTCGTTTTTCGCTTAAGTTCCTGTTTAAAATAACTGGTTTATTTCTAAGACGTCTAATTGGCCGTCCTTAAATAATATAAACTGGAATACCTTTAATTTTAATAATTCCGACGTTATTAGTAAAAGTTCTGTAATAAGTACTAGGCGTTAATAAGGTTTTTAACGGGTTCCCAGGTATTTTCGGAATTTGGGTAATTTTTCCATTTAATTAAATACTGGGTAAATTTTTTTTTTCCGTATATCAAGTATTTTTTCAATTTTATATATTTTCCTTTTTTTTTTATCTTTATATCGTTTTATACCGTATATATTATAATAATATTTGCCGTTAACTCGAATAAGGAAATATAAAAAATTAGATAAAGTTTAACTTTAGGTAAAAATTTTAACTGGTAATTATTTTTTAAAACTTTTTTAACGACCTCGTATAAGCCGATATATTTAAAATCGAATTTTTGGTTTAATTATTTCGTTTTAATATTTTTGGTAACTAAAAGAATTATTTTCCCCTCCGAGAAGGTTAGTTTTTTAATCTTTTTTGGTTATAATATTTATTTATTTATTTGCGTACAAATTAAAGTTTTATTTTTATTTCTTGGTATAATTATTCAAGTTATTCTAAGGTAAGGATTATTTTAACATTAACTAGCCCTTTTTTACGTATTTTTTTTATAAATTTTTAAAGTAAAACCAAAATTAATAATTATTAAAGTCGTTTTGATGCTATTATAGTAACTGGTATTATAAGTTAATTATATAATGCAAGGTCATTAGGTTCAAGCCGTATTATCCAGGCTAAGCCAAAGATACGAAATAATTATACCAATAATTAATACGATAGATACTTTACCTAATATTTTCGAATACGGCAATTATTAATGGTTTTTACGGTAATAATAGATTATACGTTTCGGTTACGAAAAGCCTTATTCCGAAGTTAATTGTTAGGTTTCCGTAAATACGCAATTTTTCGATTAATATCGGCTAGGAGGTTTATTTGCGTAATGCCGATAAGTTTCGACCTTAATAAACCTTATACCCTTTAGCTAATTCGGTAAGGGGAATTTTTTGGAATATAAATAATGATTTAGAAGATGTTGAGCTTTTCGCGGTAAACCTTAAGTCCGTATAAAATAGCTGCTTTGCGACCTTTTATTAATCCTATAATTTTAATCTCGATCGATTTTACGATTTTTCGAATCTTTATTAATTAAAATAATTAAAATATGCCGGGCAATTTTTATTACAAAATACCGGTATTCCGTAACTGTAAAATTTTTACGGAGGACGTTTTTTTTAAGGTTTTTAAGCTTAATAAAGCTTTGGGACGAATTAAAAATATCGATACCTTTATCGATCTAACCGATTTTTCTTAAAAAGATCGGATTTTATTTTTAATTTTCGGATACGATTTAATTTATATAAGTAAAAGTAATTAAAAGTTAAACGACTTTATAATGGAAAATATCGACCGTATAAAGGAACTGTTATAAAAATTAGATATAGGCAGCAAAAGGTTTAAGAATTTCGAAGTTTAACTTTTAGCTCGATATGAAAAGGATTACGAACGATAATTTGTCCAGTTATTCCGGATTGCGAAGACCGTCTAGAATTCGGTTAAGAATGGTCGTCGATAGGGGCTTGTATAATAGGGCAGTCTGAAATCACCTTGGAATAAGACGCCTGTGAGAAGGTTAGGGCTTGGTGAAGCTTAGCAACCGATACCACAATCTATTTATTTGTTTAATTTTGTTCCACGGTTACGTCTCCTCTAGGGAGAGTTAATTATATAATAAATAGTTTTTTAACTTAATTATTTTATTCGTAATTAATATAATATCGCAGGTACGTCTTTAACGTCTGGTTGGTTTTTTCCGTTTATCTATTTATTTATGGTTTAAAAGCGCTTGTTAATTTATAATTTAGGCCGAATTATGCCATTAAACTTTACTAAAACTTTGAAGTAAATATTATACCTTTATCTAAAATAATTTCTGCAGGTAATCCGTATATATTATATATATATCGAAAAAAAATGTATATTATTTATTCGGTATTTATATCCTTATTGTAAAGTAAAAAATAAGAAAATTTTATAAATCGGTTAACGATTATAAAAATATTATCGTAATATATACCCGTAACTGGGTTTTTTAATAAAGGAAACTTCGTAATAAAATTAAATATAATTAAATCCTATAATCGCTTAATAACTGGTAATAATTACAGTTTTCCGTAAAGTTTATATTATCTGGCTTTTACCTTAACGTAAATGTTATATTATTATATAATTTTCTGTATAATTAATTTTATCTTAAAAAAATAATATATCCGTCGTAAGCGTTTTAAAGTTTTGTAAATTCCTGGATATCCGTATAATTAATATTCATATATTTTTCGTATTAGATTTTCTTGGTGTTTCTTTGGTATATAAATTTTATCTGTTTTTTGTTTTTTGGGTAAATTATTATAATATTGTTATATTTCCTTATGTATATCTTATATAAATATTTTAATAATATTAATATATCGTTATTATAAATATCTTTTTAACGTCCAGTCGAATACGGTCTATTATATTTTTATTTTAAAATCCTCTAGATCTAATCGTTTGTTAAAAACGTTTACTTTATCATTTTTTGATCCTTTACGATAAATAATAACGTAATCGAATTTTAAAAAATATTTTACGTAACGTAATTATCGTCCGACTAATTTTCTCGTAATTGCGAAATAAAAGATGTTTTTGTAATTTATATATACCTTTACCTAGTATTAATTTCTTTTAAAATAATATTTAAATTCCTTAAAAACTTTAACGATAATTAAAAACTCCTTATCGTAAATAAAGTAATTAAGTTCGGTACCGTATAATTTATAAAACTAAAAGGCGATAAGATATAATTTTCCTTTATTATTTCGTTAGCAAATTATTGTTTCTAAAGCGAAATTTAAAATATTAATTTCCAGTTCCATTAATTTGTTTGGGTTATATATTATTAAGACAGGTTCCTTAATAAGGGCGTCCTTAAGTTATTAGAAAGCTTTTTTTATTATTAAGGCTTATACGAATCGTCGATCTTTCTTAATAAATTCTATTAACGGTATTGCGATTTTATTAAAGTGCTGTATAAATCGTCGGTTATAATTAGCGAGGTTAAGAAATACTTATACTTCCGTAACATTAATAAGTATTTTTTAATTATTAATTGCAAAATTTTTTTTAGGGTTTATTTTAATATATTCTAAAATAACGATATATCCTAAATACTTAATTTCCTAAATGTAAAAAATTTTTTTCTTTACGTTAACTAAAAGATTAACGTCCTGTAAAACTTGTAGGACCTTATAAACGTATCCTACATATTCCTTTTCTGTTCTTAAATAAATAAGGATGTTATTAAGGTAATACATAATAAAAATATTAAAGTACTCCCGAAATACGTGGTTAACTATCCGTTAAAAGGTTATTAGTACGTTTGTAAATCCGAAAGGCATAATAAGATATTCGAATAATCCGTATTTTATTCTAAAAGCTATTTTCTATTTATTTCTTAGTTTAATCCGAATCTGGTTATATTTTTCTTTCAGGTTTAAAGCTATAAATTATTTAACGTTTCGTAATCGATTTTTAATTTCGGTAATTAAAGGTGATAATATTTTATCCTTAACAATAATATCGTTAGATTATCGATAATTAATAACAAATCGTAACTTCCCGTTTTTTTATAAGACGAAAAACATTAAATATCTTATTAACGACTTAAAACGTTATATATATCCATTTCGTAATTTGTTTTTTAAATAATTACAAAAGGTATATAATTTTATTTCGTTTAAATTGTAAATAAAATAAAAAGCGGTTATTTTGCCGTTTTTAAGGATTATTTCATAATCCTATTCGTTATATTATAATAATTTTGTATCGAACTTTTTTTAAAAAAGCTTTTCGTATTTATAATATTATAATAATACTTTTATTATCTATTCTGGTAATTTTTCGAATTATATTTGTAAATCGTTATTTATTTAACGAAATCGTACTTTAAGGTTTACGATAATACGCCGTATTTTTCTATTATACCTTTTATTTTAAATATGTTTTATTTTTTTAAGTAATAAAGTTTCTGTCGTATCCTTATGCCTGCATTTGTTATCCTTATCGATCGAATATTAAAATCTCGTATTATCTATATCTTATTCCATATTAAGAAACAAACGGAAGTTTATTTAATTAATTTCCCAATTGATTAAGGGGTTATATTAACGTAACTATGGTTTTCCTAAGATTATATCGTATTTATTTAATAAGATAATATTGAAATTAATAATTTACTTTTTTTTTAATAAAAGTTTTAAAATAATTAATTTCGCGATTAACTTATCTATCGTCGTAAGTAAATTTTTAATTTTCGATATTCTCGACCTTATAAAGGTAATTTTTTTCCTTCTATAATAGTCTTAATTAATTTATTACTTCCGGATTAATATAATTTGCAGTTATTATTCCGCAATTTATTATTACGGTATATTAATTTTTCTTAATTCGTATTTGTATAATAATAGCATTATTACTAATAATTTCGATCGTTACGTTTAAAACCTTTTTAAAGTATTATAATCTAATTTTTTTTTTCCGTTTACTTACAGTTTTTTTATAAATAACGTTATTCTTTTAAGGTCCGTAAAAGTTTTCGTAACGTTTTCTTATTTTGGTTATTCTGTACTCGGAATTTTTTTAATTATTTTTCCATTCGCGTTACTTATTTTTGCAACTTTTCGAATCGTTACCGTATATCCGGTTAATTATAGGTTTATGCTATAAAAATTTTAATCGTTTTTTTATCGGGTAACGTCGTTTACGAACTGTCGTTTTCCTATTAATTGTTATACTTCTTCTTATTTTCCGAATCCTATTAACTTTCTTTTATAAAATTCTTAATTTTTTTTTAATTACTTTTTTATCCTTTAAGTCGGTAATAAAAACTAGCTAAATGTTTAAATCGGTAATAACTTGTTAACAGTATTTTTTTACTATTTTCTGGATTAATTCCTTTTTTATTTAATAGTTGTATTATTTAAAATAACAAGAAGGGTCTTTTTATAAGCATAACTTTTTTAATAACCAATTCTATAAAGCTATTTTTTAATCGATTTTATTTTTATTTGCAAATAACCGTAAATATCGGTACTTTTATTATTCATTTTTATTAACTTTTTTTTATTATCTAAAATTAAACCTTTATTAGTATATTCGAATTATACGTTAATAAATTATTTTTTTCCATTTTTAATAAAATTAATATCTGGGTTTGTTGCAATAAATAACGTGGATTTTTATATATCGTTCCGGTTTTCCTAGGTATAAATTTTCCCTTTACTCATAATGTTTTTGTAATTATCCTTATAAAGCTAGTTAGTTTTGCTCTTTTTATTATTTTTTTATCGGAATTAAGCAAATAATTTTTTTTAATAAAGGCCTTTTACCTTAAATAATCCTTATATTATTAAATTACCGTATATCGTAATCGGATTATATTAATTAATCTTTTATTATTTTTTTTGTCGTTTTGTTATTATCTTTTAAATATAGGGATCTAATTATTCTATCGAGGTTTCCTGGGTGCTTTATACTGGAAAACCTTATATCCCGTTTTACCATAGTTATAACATTTAAATTAAGGTTGGTTTTATTACCGGACCGCCTTAATTTTTATAAGGCCTAGTTAAATCCCGTAAAAAATAAAAAATGTAATACGTCCGTTTCCTTAATTAAGCTTATTAAACTTATGCCGTAAGGTATATTAACCTTTTTTCTTTTATCGTTTTTCGAATTGTTAATTATCGATTTTTACTGCCTCGGTAATATACTTATTTAAAAAAATTAATTATTCCAGCTTAATTATTTTATTTTTAATATCGTCCTTTAATCCTTTATAAAACATATTAATTAAGGTATTATCCTTTTTATTTACTTATCCCGTTTTAGCTATTAGGTTTCGGAATTCCATTATATATTTAAACGTTAATTTTTTTTGTCGTAATTGTAAAGTCTTTTATGTAATAGTACGTTCCTTATTAAAATTATCAAAATTGGCCTTTAATTTTTTTTTTAAAACTGGAATAGTTGGCGAAAAGTTCCTTAATAAATATTTCCATATTATTTTCCGCGTTTTCCAGGTAATCCCTTTTAATTGGTTTAAATTAGTCGAACGCGTTTCCGGTAAGGAATGCCGCGACAGTAAGGATTTTATCCTTAGGATCGTCGAGGGCCAGGAACCGTAAATACATTCGTACTTAAATAAGGAAACTCTAGATATCAGTTTTTCCGTTATAAGGTTAAAATTTCTTAACCTTAATTTTCGAAATACTAAGGTTTTTTTTAGTTATTTTCTTAAATCGCAAAACCTTTACCTTTAATTTTTTAAGCTTATTTTAAAATTATTAATTAACGGTAATTCTTTTAATATTAAGGGCTATATTAACAATTCGAATAATTACTTAAAATCTGATAATATTATTAAATAAAAACTTGTAACGTATAACAGCTAAGTTAGTTAATTAATTATTAAATTAAGTCGTACGGTTTATGTTAATAATTGTATTGTAAGATTTAAATAACGAAAATAACTTAATTACGTCTGGTAATATTAAAGGTATTTTAAGTAACCAAGTTATATTGTAAACTGGTGCTATTTAAGTTATGGAACTAATAAATATATATATTTTTTATAAAAATCTGGATCTCTTATAAATCTTATCGTCTTTATAAATCCAAAGGGTATTAGATCTATATGGATTTAATTTAATCTTAAAACAGAAAAAAATCCATATCACGTAACCTGACCTACTTAGGTCCTGTTTCGGTCCGCCAGGACCGTTTCCGAGACTTCCCCTCTGTTAGGTTATAACACATTTTAACCTAAACTTTAACAACATATATTATAAACCCGTTAATCGAATTATACTATACCTAATCGGGATTAAAACATTAATATTACAATTCGAAAACGAAAATTTATTAAATATTTAAAATAATACCTTTTTTACGGATAATACGATTAATTAAAAAAACTCCCAAACTTACGTTATAAAATAATTTAAAAAAATAATAAAATAACGGGCGAATAAATAAAATATAATAATTACTTTTATAACCGAAACGAAGTTATTATCCTTTACGTAAATTACAAAAAAAACCTTATTTAACTTTCGATTAATTAAAAAACTAAGAATTACTTTAGATATTAAACCGTTAAATATATAATACGATAATTAATAGATTATACGGCTTATTAATACCAACGTTACCTTATTACAAACGAAATTACGGTACGTAAATATACATAATTACTAATTATAAAAAACCGTAAAAAAAGATTTAATCAAAATAAACTATACATTTACGGGCGATATATTAATTAATAAATTAACTAAAACCTTATTACGCGAACCGTTTAAATATTTCAAAAAGTAACTAAAACTAATAGATATTACGGAAATTTTCGAATAGCGGAAAAATACTTTACACATAATTTAAAGAAAGAATTAACTAATTAAAAGGAATTAATCGCCGGAGAAAAGGTTAAATAAAAAGCTATGGCTTTAGGAAGTGATAATATATAACGATTAACGCCATAAATGCTTTAAAGCGTTAAAGGGGTATATTAACTAGTAAAAGATGCTAAACGTACCCTATATACGGAAAGAATCCTTTTAATCAGAAAATATATATTCCGTTGTTAAGGTATATAAAAACTATACGCGTACGAGAAACATACGCAAGTTAGCCTAATATAACAACACAACTGATGTCCCCTATATCTGACATTAACCATTTGGACCTTCGGCTCCTGTCAGCAAGGGGTGCTAAACTTACCCCATATAGTAAAGGGCTTCATTTAATCGGAAGATATATGTTGCGTAAATAAGTTATATTAAAATTTCTATACGGATAAGAAATATTTATAAGCAGCCGACTATACTAATATAATTAATATTCTTTATATTTAATAATTCAAACTTATATTCGTTTAATTTACGATATTAATAATTAATTAATTATTAATAAAGTAATATAAGTTATATATTAATAATAATTATTCGTATATTTTATCAATTATAATAATAACGGTATTATTAACGTTTTTTATTATTTATAACGGATTTAATGATTAAAATTATATCGCTTTTAAGTAATTTTTTTTATAATTTATTAAATTAATAACACCGGATATAACTTTATATTTAAAAAAACGAATTTAATATATAATATGAAATAAGATTTTAAACGAGTTTTTAATTATATTTATATTTTCTAGAAAAATTACTAAAAAGATTAATTATATTAATTATTTAATTAATATGTTTAAAATAATAATTAAAAGTATATAAGCTTATAATTAAAACTTTATGATATATATTTATAAAAATTACAAACACTATATTTTTTGAAAAAAAATAATAATAATTTTATAGAATAAATTTTTAAAATTAATATTTTTAATAATTAAAAAAGTGTTTTTTAAAAAAGAATTTATAGAAGTAATCTAGTAAAAAAATTAAATTTAATAAGGCATATAATAATAAGTTTTAAATTAATATTTAACGAAAGTATTGTAAAAATTAAAATAAATTTCGAAATTAGTAAAAAAACGAAACGGATAGATTATAAAATAATAAAAAATTATAATTAAAAGATGATAAAAATATAAAGTCTTAAAACGAAAACAACGATTATATAAATTAATAATTTATATATAATATTAATGTTTATTCTAAGGATTTAAATAATCATATTTTAAATAATAAAAAAGTCGAAATTAATAACGGAACAATTCATTATTAAAAAATAATAGTTAATTTTTTAAAATTATAAAATTATAATTTATTTATAATTTATATTAAAAAATATTACGGCAACGTTTTTATTTTTTTATAAGATATATATAAACGCTTTTAATTAGGATAATTTTAATTAAAAAAAGATTAAAGATAATAATAATTAATTACGTAATAAAACTTTTTAAAAAAGGCCGAAACGAAATAATTAGAAAAATTTCTAAGCGGGCCGAAATAATAGTAATAATAAACGAAAGCGTTAAAAATTAAACGTAAAAAAGATTTTATATAAAACCTATTTAAATTTTATACATTTATTATTTTAATATTATTAATCGTTTGTTAAATTAAGTTTTAATAAAGTTTAAATTTAATAAGGTAATTTTAATATTAATTTAAAATCGATTTATTTCCGATTAATTTTTTTTAAAAAATTATTTATTTATTAAATATTATCGGCAGTTGGTGCTTTAAGATAATCACGGCTGGTAGGCTCAGGCTAAAGAATGTTACCTGGGACATCCTTTGTTATGAAAGAACCCTTTAAGTATAAATTATATATATAAGGGCGGCTCGTCCCAGACGTTTTTAATCTATAAAATTATTAATATAAAATTTTACACCAGTATCCTGCATTTAATTACTATAACTACTAACATAATAACATCTTCTAGTTAATTAGTAACTATAGCACGTTAAACGAAATAGTTATTTATAGGTTAAGTTAATAGAAAAGGTATAAAACTTAAAAAAAAAATCGTTTAGCTAACTTAAAAGAAAGTAAGCGGTTGACGATAGCAAGCGAATAATAAAAACGTATCTTAAAGCAGCTCCCTGCAGTCGAGCAAAACAGCCTATCCGATAAAGGCTTCGTCCTCATGCAGGACAGGAAATATACGAATAACAACCTATTTCTTTTTCCTCTCGATTAAAAGAACCCCCAAAACAAAAAATTTTACAGTAAAGGGGAAAAACAAAAGCCTACGATAATCGTAACAGTAGGAAAAAGACCTACTTTCGAAACTTCCACGGAAAAATCCTTATTACCTTAATAACGATAACTGAAAAACTAATATAAAATCCCTATATAGAAATAATAGCCCCAAACAAAATTAAATAAGCTTTATACGTCCCTAGGCACCAACTTAAATAGGATTAAGGAGAACGTTAAGGTACGAAAATATAAATATAAATCGGTTAAGGATAAAATTAAAAATTTAAAGCTTTAACAAAAAAAAAAAAAAAAAAAAAGACGACATAATAAAACGAATAAACAGTATCGTAAAGTAATTATTAAACTTGCCCTAATTCGGGAGCGTACCTTAATAAGGACTGCCTTAATAAAGATCGCCTTAATTAAAAGCAACGCGAAATTTGCGAAGTGCAAGCATTCGTAGAAACGCCCTATAAAACGTTTAAAGGACGGGAAGCTTACAGAAAACCCCTATCGCCGTCGAAAACGATATAAAAAAGATTAACCCCTTAAAAAAAAGCGAAACGTAACTAAGGAGGTAATTTATTAAAAAGCTTAATCCCTCGAAAAGGGAAAAAAGCGAAGAAAAAAAACTACGTAAGGAAGAAAATATGGTACGTAGAGACCCCGACGATTCGGATGAGTTACCTTTAAACTCGTTTAAAGGTTTCCGAAAACGAAAAAGCCGTCGTAACAATTCCCCTAGCATTCCTAGCAGCTTCTTAAACCCTAGTAACTTAAACAGTTTTAATAAATTAGGCGTTTACCTAAAAGAAAAAAAGAAAAACTCTAAAAAATTTAATAACGAAAATGCAAAGTTGCGTTAAAAACGTTTTAACTTTTCATTAGATAAAAAAAACCACTTAGCAGGCTGGGCTAATTGGAGACTTTAAAGCAACGCCTTAATATTTACCTTTAAAAAAATTAATTATAAAAACGGAATAAAGATGAAATAACTTAATTAGTTACGCTTTGCGAAAGTTATTACTAAAACATATAAAAAGGCGCCGTTAAAATTAATTACAGGTATTAAAAAAAAAACGAAGATGTTAAGAACCTTTAAAAAAACCTACGCAGCTATAAATAAGGCTAAGCAAAGGTCCTTTTAGAAAGAACTTAGCAAAATCACATATAATAAAGGAGACCCCGTACAGTTTATTACGAAATTTTAAAAGTTATTACGTAAGGTAAAAGGTTATAGTATGTAACTTAAAACGGAAAAATAAATTACCATATTCCTTATTACTATAAAAGACCGCGCTAGCAGTTAGTGCAAAATTATTTAGTTAATGTTGCGGCAAACGGATTATTCTTTCCAGCAGCTAATTAATAACTTTAACAACGAATTTTATAACCGATCTAATAAAAAAAAAATAACGGACAATCCGCTAACGTATAAAAAAGCAAAAGAAATAAAAACAATAATAATAACTCCCGAAATAACAAGCCCGTATAGAATAAAAACGGAAAGCCACTTTGCTTTAATTATGGTAAATATAGGTACCTGGCAAAAAACTGCCTTGAGTCGCAAAAAAACGGCAAAAGCAAAAAAAAGAAACAAAGCTAAAATAATGGCTAGCGTAATAATAATGGCAATAATAAGTAAAATAATTAAAGTAATAGCTTTCGCAATATCCGTAACGGTAATTAAAGCGAAAAGTAATTTATTTTTAAAGGTTTGAAAAACCTGTACCGTTTAGACAAAAAAACTTTTAACGTTTACGTTAACGAATAGCAACTTTAAGACCTTATATAGTAATACGACGAAATGGTTCAGGAGATAACCCAAGGGATCATAAGGGTTAAAAACCTTAAGCAATAAGTAACTCAAAACCCTAAATTACAAAGAACCAACTGCTTTAAATTACGGCTGCAGGTAACCGAAAACCTTAAAGTTATAGTTACTAATTACCTTGAAGTAACTAAAGCGATAGTTATAAGCAGCGCTATGCTTTTGTACGTATATTCCTCTATAGAAAACGATAAAAACAAATTATTTTAAAATTTAAAAGTAAATGTTAATATTATTAATAACATAAGCGATTTCGAAAAAAACTCGGTATTGGACCTTAAGTCCAAAGGAATTTACATTATAACAAATAAAGGACCTATAGCTGCTATCTTTATCGGTACTGTAAAGTAACCCTTAAAAAGCTTTAATAAAAGAAATAACGAAATTATAATAAAGTATACGTTATATATTAACGATTTTTTCTTAAAAATGTTTTTTGGAAAAATATTTTATAGAAAGAAAAGTTACTTAAATAAAAATACCTTAGTTAGCTTTAATAGGTTTAAATTAACAACTATTAACGTTCCCCGAAAAAGATTTTTCTTATAATTTCATATAAAACCGGAACTTACTATTAAGGGCCTAAAGTCCTTAAATAATAAGGATTGTTAATAAAAATACGCGCTAAAGAAAATATTTCATAAAAAAACAGCGGTAACCTAATTAATAACCTAAAGATAACCTTTATAAAGGCATTTAGGGACTGAAAAATCGTTATAACAAACGAAATCATAAAAGAAATCATCCTTTAACACTGCCGCCTTTGCTATCCTAGTATTAAACAACTAATTTGAACTATTAAAAGGTCTACGAGGATAAATTTAAACCCTAACGATATAAAACCGCTCCCTTACACAACTTATAACAAGGGAAAAATACAGAAAATACCGTTTACTAACCTATAAAAAAAAGTAACATACGTAAGAAAAATCATTTAATGTAATATAAAAACCGTTAAACCTGTCAACATCGAAATAACAGCTATTTCGAGCTTATTATAAACAATTTATCGCGTTATAAAAAATACCATTCGTTCAGAACTAAAGACAAAATATAGTAAAATTTATGTACGTATATTACCCGGATATCTAAACGTTTAAAAACGTTATTACCAAATACAGAAGGAAAAAAAAAAAAAAAAGCGCAAATTTTACGCCTTAATAGCGGTAAAAAATTCGGCATAACGATTGTCGAAAACTTCTGCGCAATGGAAGGTATTAAATTAATAATTTCTAACATTTACAACTAATATCAAAATGGAATCGCAAAATAAAGGATATAATTTTTTTAAAACGAAACACGCGCAATTACGGCCCAGATAAAAATACCGATATATTTTTAAAACCTTATAATAAAAACAATAATACATACCGTTAATAAAATTAAATAATTAACAGTAAAAGATATAATATTGATCGAATGCTTTAAAGATATATTCGAACCTAACAAATCCTATAAGCCTAATAATAATTACCTTCGGATCCTTAACAGCAAATATATAGTCCTAATCGACAAAAATTACAGGACCAGATTAGAAAAACTAGCAGCCCGTAAAGTAAAAAAAGTGCTGCTAAGCTATTAAAGAATATATAACTATAAGGTATAGCTGCTAAAAAACGGTAAGTTACTTATAACACCGTATATTACTGTTTATAAAAACCTGAAAAAACCAGGACAACCTCTTAACCCGAAGGATATTATTCGGTCATTTCCGTAACCTGTATAAAAACAACTAAAACACCGTTAAAAACAAAATATTAAAGTAAAGAACAAAAACAATAACGTCGTTTTAAAAAACGATACGAATTAGGAAACCAAATAAATTAAGCCAAAAAAAGGATACCCGAAAAAAACGGTCCCCAAATTATACACCTTAAAAGCCCTAAACGAAATACTAAAGCTAATACGTAAACTAAAACTAACTTTAACCTAAAAAAACGATAATAACGACCCCTTCTATTTTCACCCATTATTAAATATTAAAAACCAAAACGAAAATAATTATAAGCTATACGTTATAATAAACGACGGTCCATTATTAAAAAAAACCTTTAACGCGGAACTTTCTATTTTATACTAAACGATAGAGCATACGGGCACCTGGTAAATACGAAACAAATACTAAGAAAAAAATATACGTCCACAGGAAAACTAAAAAAATACAAAACCCGTATCTACGCTAAAAGATTTACCTAACGGAAAGGAATTAACTATAATAAAACGTTAGCCAGCATTATAAAAGCGATATACTAAAAAATCCTAATAACGCTAACTGTTACCCTAAGTTAACACATACTCCAAATCAATTTTATCGCTACTTACTTAAACGGTAACCTAAAGAAAGATATCTACATAAAGCTTTTTCCTATATTAAAGGAATATTTCGACGCATATCCGGAGGATAAAGTAAAATACTAGTTTTTCCCTAAAAAAATATCAAACTAATAAACGTTTTATACGGCTTAAAGTAAACCGGAACTGCTTAATAAAAAAAGGTAAAAAGAATATTCGTAAAATAAAGCGTTCGCCCGTTAACTTCGGATAACGTAATATATTATAATCCGAAAATAAGAAACGTTATCGTTTCGTACGTAAATAACTTCCTACTTTTCGGCCCTAACAAATAACGTTTTAAGGATATCGTTAAAGAGATAACTAAAGATATACCTATTAAAGATTTAAAAGACGTTAACTAATACTTAGGCGTATAAATTATCCATTTCTTACTTGCGGGAAATATCAGGTTAAACTAATAACAATATATTATAAAGTTATTAAAATTAATGGAACTAAACGTTATACAAAAACAATTTACGCCATTTATTAAGAATCACTTAAAGTACGTCGTAAAAAATAAAGGCGTAACTAGTAAAAAACAAACGTATAAATATACGAACCTTATAAGGAAATTCAACTTTTCCAGTTATATTAACAAATCGGATATAACGTTTATAACGTTAACTTAAACTAAGTTCATAAGTAATCCGTTACCTAAATACCAGGAATATATTAAATAATTACCGCAATACTTAAACGGTATAATAAACTTATTTTTTCGGTACCGGAATTTAAAAAACTACCCGTATCGGAAATATAATAACTTAAATTTATTCGGAATATTAAATATAAGCTTTATAAACAATAAATTAACTAAATCCATAATAGGTTGTATATTTTTTATAACTGGAACGTCCGTATTATAAATTTTAAAGTTATAAAGCGTTATTACTAAATATATTACCGAAACAGAATACGTAAAAGCAGGAACAGCTATAACGGAGGTAATTAGGATTAGGAACTTCCTGACAAAACTAAGGCTTATACCTAAGGGCCTTATTCCTATTTTAGAAAATAATTTAAATACGTTAAAATAGGTAATAAAGATATAGATAATACAGAAAAAGCATTATATTTAACTGGAATACTATTACGTACGTCAGAAAGTATAAAAAAGTAATATTAATTTCTAATACGTAAAAAATAAAGATAACCCAATAAACGGGTTAATAAAACGCTTTAATAAAGTTGATTTCGAACGATTTATAACAAACTTAAGATTTAAAAAGATATAAAACGAGTTAAAAAGTACTTGAAACCGACGGATTCAGTGGCCGAGATTACTTAAAACAAAAGGGCGTATCGGCAGTTAGTACTTTAAAATAATTACGGCTGGTAGGTTTAAATTAAAAAATATTACCTGGGATACCTTTTGTTATAAAAGAACCTTTTAAATATAGATTATGTATATAAAGGCGGCTCGCCCTAGACGTTTTTAATCTGTAAAATTATTAATACAGAGTTTTACGCCAGTATCCTGCATTTAATCACTGTAACTGCTGACAAATATTATTAAAAGGTTAATTATTTAAAAAAGTAAATTAAGTTAAAAAAAAAATATAACGTATTTTTTCATTTTTAATTAACGTAATATAATAAATACCGCATTTTACCTTTTAAAAATTTCGTTTATTTTTAAGCTTAGAATTTATAACATATTTTTTTTAATTTTAATAATAAATTTTTAAATTATAAAATAACGATTTAAAATAATCGAATATACGCAAAAGATAATTTTATCTCGATTAAAATATAAAAGTATAAACGTATTCTTGGCCTAATAGCTTAGTAATTACGAGTCTGGGTATTTCTTTTCATTGCGACAGGCTTAAGTAGCCTGTTTCGGTTAATTTTAGGAGATAGTTAGCTTAAATCCAGCTTAGGCCACCGTTTCTTTAAGTGGCGGCAGGTTAGAAAAAGCTAAATCGATTGGGGTTTCGGTTCCGTTACCGTATCGGCAATAATTAAGAGGTGGTTAAAGGCTTTAAAACTAGTTACGATTAAAATTTTTGGAAATTAATTAATTAATCGGGTATATTTTATCGTTAGTTACGGTATTGCATAACCTGTATTACGTTTTTCCGGCCTTTGGTTAAAAAGGGACGGTTTTTAAAAAATGTTTCCCGGTTGCGTTTATATAATCCTTTATATACGTATTTAGTAAATAGATTAGCTTTCTATATATAGCTGGCTAGATATCTTAATAGTACTTTACCTTATATAAGCGTATTCTTTTAAAAATTTAATAGTCCGAAAGCGTTACGTTTATACGACATTGTTTATTACGAAAGTTTCGCGTATAACTTAAGATTTTTCCGGTAATTTTAAAAAAATATTAATAAAATGATTAAAGGATTAATAAAATAAATAAAAAAAAAATAAATAAAAAAAATAAATAAATAAATAAATAAAATAAAGTAAAATAATTATTATATTAATAAATAAATTTAATTAATTTATTATTGAAAATAGTAATACGATAATTATTTATATAACTTTTATATTTTATAAACGAAACGTTAATTTATATATAACGAAATTATTATAAATTGATAACCGTACAATTTAATATTTAAAATTTAATTATTTAAAGTTCGAAATAATTATTTAATTATAGTTTTATATAAAAAAGTACTGTTAAAACTTTTATAATAGTTAAATATTAAGTATATAATAAGGCGAAAACTAAAAGATAAAGATGGCGAAAACCGAAAAAGAAATCCATTTATTTAAAATAATAAATTATTATTAATTTTATAAAGTTTAAAAAGAAATTTAAAAAATATAAATAAGATATCTTTATAATCGCTAAATATTTACGTTTTATTTAGAATATTTACTTTAAAAATCGAATATAAAATATATTAATTATAATATTTCGATATTATTTCAAAGTTTTAAAAAATTAAAATGAAGTTTTTTTTCTAAGTATTTATATATGATAACCAGATTTTAAAAAATTATTAGTTTCGAAATACGGTTTAATTATTTTCTTTTACTATTAAATTTAAGCTTTTAATACTGTATATTAAGGTTTAAAATGAGGGTATAAAGCGTTTAAAAAGTAAAATTAAAGAGAAAAGGATTACAATATAAAGTAATATTAAGTTACTTTTATTTTTAATTATATATATTTTTAAAACGGCAATATAATCGTGCTTTTAAATACATAGTTATTTTGATAAAGCTGGTATAAAATTCATTATATTTATTTAGCGTATAGAAATAATATTATAAGATTTAATCGAAAACTTTACTAGGTTTACTTATAAATATACGGTTATATAATTTATATTATAATAGTTACTATTATAAAAAAGAAAAGGTTAAAAATTAAATTTTGAAATATATATTAACTTTGTTTTATTAATTACCGATTTATAAATATTTACGAAATATAACAGCTGTTAATTAATAAAATTATTACTATTCGAACCGTATAATTTAATCGAAAAGATTAGGTTTTTAAGTAATATTAAAAAATTAAAAATAACTTTTTATACGGTATTAAATCTCCCTAGAGGAAATGTAACCGTGGAACCAAATTAAACAAATGGATAGATTATACTATCGGTTACTAAGCTTCATTAAACCTTAACCTTTTTACAGGCGTTTTACTTTAAGATAACTTCAGACTGCCCAGTTATGCCCCTATCGACGATTATTCTTAACGGAATTCTAAACGGTTTTTATAATCCGGAATAACCGGATAAATTATTATTCGTAATTCTTTTTTTATATCGATTTAAAAATTAAACTTTAATATTTTTAAATTCGTTATTATTATGCTTTAATTTTATTAATAATTTTTTTATAAACCGGATATTTTTTAATATAAATTTACGTAAAAATCGATTATTTCCGCCCTTTTAAATTAAATCGTATCCTAAAATTAAAAATAAAACTCGATTTTTTCCGAAAAAATTATGAATATCGATAAAAATATCGATATATTTTATTCGGCCGATTATTTTATTTAAATCGAATAACGTAATCGAAACCGTTTTTATCGAGATTCCGGAAATACGGAATATTAAGACTTTATATTCGGACTTAGCCGGCATACTTTAGTTATTTTAATTAATAAATATTTAAAAAGCTTTAAAATTAATCGAGGTTAAAAAAAATAGTAAAACTGGTAAAAGGTCGTAAAGTAGCTATCTTATACGGATTTAAGGTTTATCGTAAAAAACTTAACATTTTTTAAGTTATTATCTAAGATTCCCCCTATTAAACTAGCTAAAAGGCATAAAATGTATCAAGGTCGAAATTTGTCGTCATTACGCAAATAAACCTCCAAAGCCGATATTAATGGAAAAATTACGTACTTACAGGAACCTAATAATTAATTTCGACATAAAACTTTTCGTAACCGAAATATAATTTATCGTTATTATAAAAACTATTAATAATTACCGTATTCGAAAATATTAGGTAAAATATCTATCGTATTAATTATTAATGTAATTATTTCGTATTTTTAGCTTAGCTTAGATAATACAGTTTAAACTTAATAACTTTACGATATTAAAAAATATTACGAAAATTAATATAATAAAGAAAATTACCTAATGAAAATTTAAATCACTGAAATATGTAAATATAAAAAAAGAAATTTAAAACGGAATAATTTAATTATCGGTTAAATAAAAAAGTAAGTTTAAAATAATATAAATATATAAAACGTACTGAATAAAAAGAAATTAAACTTATTTATATAAAACTAATTACTTTTATATAACGGTTATATTTATATTACTTATATCCTTTAATTTTTTATTTTTTAACTAATATCTATTTTAATTATTATTATAATTATTACGTTAATAAAAATAATAACAATAATTTTATATTTTTATTACGTTATATAATTTAAATTAATAACCAATAATAAAAATATTTATAAATTAAAAAGGTATACTTTTTATACATTCCGTATTAAAAAAAACAATTATGAATATAATTATAAAATATGAAAAATTATATTTATCGTAAAATAATTAACTTGCTTTATTGACATAATCGATTGTCGGCTGGTAAATTACGAAAATTTAAAAAATCGATTATTCAAAATACGCGTTATTTTATTCGGAAAAATTTCGATACGAGAATATACAAAACCCTTAAATTGCAAAACCGGATATATAAACGCAATTTATTACTACCGTTATAAAATTATAAAAAATAAAATATATTTATTAAAAAAATTATTATATAAAACCGAATAAATTTATTTATAAAATTATGAAAAAGCATTTTTAAAAATTGGTTAATTAAATTATTATAAAATAACAGGTTTTAATATATATATAAATATATATTCTCATTAAAGGAGACGTAATTATACAACCAAATTAAACAAATTAATAAATTATGCTATCGGTTACTAAGCTTTATTAAACCTTAACCTTTTTTCAGCTCCTATCGATAACTATTCTTAACCGAATTCTAAACGTTTTTCGTAATCCGGAACAGCCGGATAAATTATCGTTCGTCATTTTCCTTATATCGAACTAAAAGTTAAACTTCGAAATTTTTAAGTTTTTTGCCGTTTATATTTAATTTTCCTAATAGTTCCTTTATACGGTTAATGTTTTTTATTATAAAGTTGTTTAACTTTTAATTATTTTTGTTTATATAAATTAAATTATATCCGAAAATTAAAAATAAAATCCGATTTTTTTGGGAAAAGTTAATTAAATTAATAAAGGTATCGATATTTTTAATTCGTTTTAAAATTTTATAAAATTTAAGGATTTTAAAAAAAAACGTTTTCCGTAAAAATTTTACAGTTACGGAATACCGGTATTTTGTAATAAAAATTGCCCGGTATATTTTAGTTATTTTGATTAATATGGATTCGAAAAGGTAATTTAGTACTAAGTATTTTTTTATTAATTATAAAATCGATTAAGATTGAAAATAGCTGATTTGAAGTTCCTAGCTCTTTTTCCTAGCTGATATTTAACACTTTTAATTATAGGACTGGTAAAAGGTTGTAAAGTAGCTATCTTATACGGACTTAAGGTTTACCGCGAAAAGCTTAATATTTCCTAAGTTATTATCTGTATTTTATGAAATTCCTCTTACCGAATCGTAAAGCTAGAAAGCATAAGGTTTATTAAGGTCGAAGCTTATTAACATTGCGTAAATAAGCCTTCCAGCCGATATTAATTAAGAAATTACGTACTTACGGAAACTTAATAATCGGTTTTAAGATAAAGTTTTTCGTAACTAAGGCGTATAATTTATTATTACCGTAAAAACTATTAGTAATTGCTATATTCGAAAATATTAGATAAAGTATTTACCGTGTTAATTATTAGTATAATTATTTCGTATTTTTGGCTCAGCCTGGATAATACGGCTTAAACCTAACAATCTTATATATAAATATATATTTATAAATTCGAAAAATCTAATTAATTATAAAAATGTAAAATATATTTTATTATATAAAATACTTAATAATTAAAAAACATTTATTATAATATATAAGTATTTATTTCACCGTGAAAACCATTGATAGTTGCCGTGTTCGAAGATACTGGGTAGAGTATCTATCGTGTTAATTATTGGTGTAATTACTTTGTGTCTTTGGCTCAGCCTGGATAATACGGCTTGAACCCAACGACCTTGCAAAAGTATTTTAAATGATTTCCTAAAAACGTTGATAATTGACCTTAAACTATTAGCGAATTTTAATTTATTCATTTAAGTTTCGTTAATAAATACTTAAAAAAATATTGGTTTTATTTTATATATAATCGTAAATATATAACTCGATATATTTTTTATTACATCTTGATTTATTTAATTTTACTTAAATTTTAATAACGTATATTATGAAGTTATTAATTAAATTATATTATACTTAATTGGAACTAAAGCGGTAACGTTATAATTTGAAAATAAAAATTTATTAAATATTTTAAATATCGTTTTTTTAGGATAATATATCTAATCGAAATTCTTTTTTAAATTTACGTTATAAAATTACTTAAAAAAGTAATAAAATAATAAACGAATAAGTAAAATATAACACCTTTATAATTAACACGGAATTTTTATGATTATATAATTTATAAAAGGTTTTTAATTTAATTTTTAATTAATTACAAAATTAACAATTATTTTAAATATTAAATTATTAAATATATAATGCGACAATTAATAAATTATAAAGTTTATTAACCTTAACGTTATTTTATTATAAATAAAATTACGATAATGAATTAAGATAAGGCTTATTAAAGCTGTATATATACGAAAACTCTGTAATCAGAAGCTTAGGAAGCAAAATGCCGGGCGTTCCTGAGTTCTATAGAAAACTATATACAAAGGTTGGTAGGTCGGCATTATATAGACCGTCGCCGACATACTTGGTAATTGTCACGGCGCTGATCGTCTTTTGGGGCTGGGTAAAGTATTCTGTTGTTACATAAAGAAAGGAAAGGAAAATCTATCTAGGAGGTGCGAAGCATTTTTATATATATAGCGTATTGGTAGCGGTTTGGTAGCTTAAATTAGCCGTATAATGTATGCTGTAACAGTAACTTTTTTTCCTAAGGCAGTTGTTTTTAATTACCTAAAAAAAAGAATTTAAAATAAATAACCAGTTCCGGATTCGAACTTTGATTTTTATATGGTATGTTAAATATTTTAAATTGTTAAAGAGGTATTGTAACAAATATATATTAAGGTTAATATAAGGCCGTAACAGAAATGCCGTTCCGGGTTAGTAAATATAATATTAGCTCCGGTCCGGGATAATGATAATATCATTTTAGCGGCAGGTTTATTTATTAATTACGCGGAAATTCTGTTTTTTTTTTTTTTATTGCTTTCGCGATATAAATCCTAGGTTTTTTTTCCCAGGTTTCTTATTTTCTTTTTTTAAGAACGCCGTAGTAATAACATATTATTACCGTTTCGTCCGTTTCGTATTTTTATATCGTTAATTCGTTACCGTTATTTTTTAATAATTTAAAATTATTTTTATATTATTATAACGATATTTTTCCGTTTTTATATTACGTACACGGCGTTAATCCGTATTTGTTGCTTTTGTATAATTTATTTCCGTAATATTATATTAAATTATAACTTTGTTATTAATTCGTTATTTGTTTTCCGTTACCGTTTTATTTTTATTACGATAGGAAAATATACGTTATATATTAAAAAACGAAAAGTTTGTTTGTTTGTAAATTAACATATTACGTTATTAATTCCTTGTTAATATTGCGTTATTAATAGATTAATTTTACGTTATTTAGCCGGCGGAAAATATTTAAGGGGATTTTTTAAACCTTAAGGCTTTATTAAAATAAGTTACGTTTTATTTCGACCTTAATCGGGACGCCGATAATAATTTAATTTTAGATGCCGACGGTAACTAAGTATATAAGTATAACGATAATTTCCGTAAGGAAATTTATGGCGCGGTATTACGGTTATGTATTATTTTTGAAACGACCGAGGAAATATACCGTTTTGCTTTTAATATAACGGGCGTTAAAAAGAAAGTATATTTTATTTTAGGTATTTCGTTATATTATTAATTTGGCGTAAAAGAACTCCGTTAATTATTTTTCGTAAATAGTTATTTGTTATATTTTGATATAAATATATTATTTTCGTTCTGCCGGTAACGCCGTAAGTATATTATTAAGGATACGTTACGTTATTACGTTATTAACGCGTTAATATTAAACCGACGTTTAGATTGCCGTTTAAAAAAAATAATCGAATACTATCTAGTTCCCGGCGATAAGGGTTATTAATTATGGGAATTAATTAAGCGTATTTTTCGAAACGAGATAGTTGCCGTTATTTTTGTTAATATAAGTCCCGTTTAAACGGCTGTCGATATGGCGACGTTCCCTTTTACCTTCGACGATTTTTAATTGTTATTACGTTATTATTCCGCCGTATTTTTATTACGAATTAAATTACGGTTTTGTTATATTGTCGTTATATTAATACGTTATGGTTTAGCCGTTTGTAAATAAGTTCCGGTATTTATAGTATTTAGGTATTTGTAATTTTTTTTGGGTTTTAATATATTAATGCCTTTATCGTAATACTGCCGCGGCGTTAGTTTAATTAAATATTTACATTTTTTTACGCCTTTTTTGCGCCGTATTTTTATTTGTTTTAGTTATTCCAGTAATTCCCCGTATTATTATTATAGCTGCGTTTTTTTATAAAGGTTTAAATTAGTTAATTGGCCTAGGTTTACTGGAATTATTTTTGTAAAATTTTGTTATATCGGAATTATAACTTTTAAGATTTTCAGCCGATTTCTAAATAGGGCGATACGGATATGGTTATTTAACGCGGTATTAAAGGTTTTACCTGGTATTTTTAAAACTTAAGATTTTTTCGAAGTATTATTTAATATCGTTTTGGTTTTTTACATTTATTATAACGGCGCCTTATATACGTTTATCCCAGTTTTCGTTAATTACGTTTTACTTTAGTAAACCTGGTTTATAACGTTGGATTAAGAAGATATAAAAAATTAGCAATAATTTATAGTATACTAATAGCTGTACGGTAACAATACGGAGGTATATTTTAGTAATGTTAAAAAGGTTTATTTATTTGTTATTAAACTTTTTGTTAGGTTTTTCCGATTTTATATATTGCGTATTTATTTATATCCGTTTTTTTTAACGAACGTATTAATATAGGAACGGTATCGGTTAATTTGTTTTATATAACTGTTTTGTAATTTTATTATTAAGGCCTTAACCCGTTTTAATATTTATTTTAACTTCTCTGTATAATATGTAATATTATTAAATTTTTCTTATTACGTTATTATTTTGGGAATGTCGGAAAGGCGTAACGGTTTTGTTTTTATAATAAGATAAAAATTATAATTGGCGAAAAATGGTAAAATATTAATAATTTCCGATATATAGTTGTTATTAACAAATTCGGCTAAAGGAAGTTAATTTATTTAATTATTTTAATAAAAAAATAATAACTTTTAAGGTATTATTTTATTATTATATTAATTATTTCCGTTTAATTATTACTTTAAGGATAATACGTAATTAACGCGTAAAACCTTACGTTTAAACGTTAATTAAGTTTTTTTTAAATGGTAAAAACGAATTATGTATTTCGATTAAATATTGTCGTAATTAATATATTATGTAAACGGTATACGTTAAAGATAAAAATATTAACGAAAATATTTATTAACGTATCCGTTACGGTTATAAAATAACGTATTTTCGTAAGGCGGTCGATTATTACGAGGATATATTTATAAGTATATCCCAGTTTTTTGTAAAGGGGAAAAGGGCCGACGTAATTTATAAAAATATCGTTTTATGGGCGAAACGGTACTGGTAAAAAATTAAGGAAATTATTTAATAAAGTTTTAAAAGTTTTAATACGGTAATAAAAATAGTAATTTTATATAAACGTAATTATATTTCGGGATAAATAAAATTAAGAATAATTTTGTTATAATAATGTTACAGGAACAGGGGTTCCTGTTTTGAAGGACCGGCTTTTGTAGCCTAGCGCGAACCTGCCACGGTTAAACCCCGGGCAGTAAGGCTTGGCCCTGGAGTAATCTAGTTAATCTGGGTAATCTGGGTCCAGATTACACAGATCCAGCAGATCCACTATATACTTACTTTAAAGATCGGGATATATAATAAATAAGTTCCCCATATAAATAGCACTTACTTAATTTCGCTCTTTAGCTATTAATCTAAACCCTTCGCTAAAAATAACTGCACCGTTTTTTAAATAAGGGAAAAGTACCTTAAATCTTTTTAACGAACATATTACTAAATTATTTCTCGCTTTATTATTACCTGCAAATCAAGACCCCATTTTGGATACTGCTTATACCTTTAAGTGGATGTATAACAGGTTCGTTACAAATAAATTATACGTTTTAAAATAATTAAAGTATTCCGTAAGCGTTATACTATAATTACGGCAAATTATTTAAAATTTAAATACGTTATTATTAAGTATAAATAATTTATTCCGGATATAAATATGCCTTTATATCGTTTTATAATTAGCCTTTACGATTTTAAACTTTTTATAAATAGTTTATTTAAAACGTTTATACGTTAAGTTAATGAATGTTATTAATATGTTACTAATTAGCTGCAACGATTTATAAACGTTATCGATAAATGTGTTTATCGGTTAGTTAATATTTATAACGTACGTTTTTAAAAAAGGTTTTTATCGTTTAAGTAAAAATATTATCCGGTATTTATGCGTTATTTTATTGTTTACTGCGTTATTCCGATCCGTTAGCTTAACGTTAAGTTAATAAGATAAAACGTTAAAAACCGTAATTTTCGTATTAAGTTAGTAAATTATTTAAAAATAGAAATCGTTAAGGAATTTAGATTAACGGATTCGGCATTAATTTAAAAGTTTTGTAATAACGAAATGCTGTAAGTTTTTATAATCGGTAATAACTTTTATTAATTTTTTTATATTTTATAATTCCGGGCGTTATTTTTCGAGCGTTTTAATAATAGTGAATAGTTTTTTATCCTACATTTCGTAATTATATTTTGCTAAAGTATATTTAACCGAAAAAAAGGCGATAGGCCGTAAAATATTTTGCGTATCGTATTGTAAAAAGATTTTTTCCGAAACCTAGTTAAAAGCGTTAATTTTTAAAACTATACGTTATTAAGGGTTATAATAAAATAATAACGGCGCTATTAAAAAAACGTTTTTTAATTACCGAAACGCGTTTATAACTTTTATTAATAGCGATTTAATTTATTTGGCTTTATTTATTAAAATAATAATAAGTTTAGCGATTAATAAAAAGCCCTTTATAAACCGGCGATAAAAATTCGCGAAATTAAGGAAATATTATAGTTTTTTTAATATGCTAAAGGGTTTTTATTATTGGATAACTTTTATTTTATTAGGGTTTATAACGATATTATCGGTAAAGATTATTAAATTTAAGTATTATATTTTAATAAATTTAAATTTGCATTTTCGAATATTTATCGTTAGCTTTACGTTAGCGAGGCGACGTAATATTTCGCGTATATAGCTTTTATATTTTTTTTTGTTTTTGTTATAAATTAAGATATTATTAAAATAAATTATAATATATTTATTTAAAAAGTTAAATAAAGTATGGTTAATATAATGCTAAAACGAATTTAAAATACCGGTTATGTTAAAGTTTGTTATAAAATATTTAAATAAACCGAATTAAGTAATAAAAGCTGTTTTTTATTTATTTTTTAAGGTAATACGTAAACGGTTAAACGTTATAACGATATTAAGCTTGGTAAATATATATAACGAATAAAGGGTATTTAAAATTTCGCAAATTAAAGGAATAAAGTAACGGTTTTTTACCGTAATGTTATTAAGGTTACAGTAATTAATATAAATACGTATTTTACCCCTTAATTTTTTTGCGAATAAAATAAGGGTTATCGTAAAAGAATTATTAAGTTAAATAAAGCCTTTTTCTAGGTAGTTGTTAATATATTTCCGTATTGTTAATAATTTGTACGGGGATATAATCCGCGTACGATTATACGGTAACGTTTGACCTGGAAATAGCTTAATTTTATAGTTAAAAGGCCGGTATAATAATAATACGTTGGCGTTATTAAATACGAACGTTTTCGTTAAATCGTAATATTCGGGCGGTAGTTTTTTTAAAATTTCGGTTATTGTTATAAGTAGCTTACCGTTAAGGTATTTTTATATATTTTTTTTTGTTATACGGCGGAGTTAAGACATTTCGGTTATTTAGTTATAAAAGGTGCGTAACTTAAAAAGGATAATGTTTAGATCGATATTATTATTTTATATAAAGATATTACGGAGGATTACGTTAGGTATTAATAATATTGCTTTATTAACGGAGAAAAGTTATGATAATAACGTAATAAAGTTTTATAAAATATTTATAAAAACAAAATTTTTTATTAAAGGTATAAAGTTAATTGTAACGTTTTTTATGTGATAAAATATTAAAAAGTTAATAACGTAAAACGAACGTATTTCGATTATAAAATTAAAAAGTTAAAAAAAAGGGTATGAAGGGGTAAAGTTAAGGTATAAATTTATTAAAAGCGTTAAAAAAAGGAATTCTGATATCGTTTCGTAATTAATATGTATAATTTTTACCGTCTAGTCGATCGACGAGTTATATTTATAAAGTTAAAATAATCCGAAAATAATATTAAGGCCGTTTAAAAATTAAAGATAAAAGGTAACTTTTTTTATAATAAAATTTATTCGAAAATGTAACGTATATATAAAGGTAATAAAACCGGTTACGGTATTATCCGTTAATTTAAATTAATAAGGTTAAGGGATAAAATAGGAAAAAAGGTTATTTTAATACGCGAAGTTATTATTAATAAATTTTATAAATAAATAACTATAATTAATTATGATTTATACCGGTAATATAATGTTGCCGTTAAATAATAAATAAAACGAAAATAAAAAAAATGTATTAGGATTTATACAACGTATATATAGATCGTTATTATTTTGATAACTTAACGGAAGTTTCTAGTTACGATTTAACCTGGAAGTTAGTTTTTTCCTTGGCGTATTTCGCTGCCGTTGCGAAAATACGCTGGTGCCGTTATGTTTACGTTAGCCGGTTGCGGCCGGTGATTAAGGTAAATAAAAGAATAATATCTTTTTTTTCCGCAGTATATATAAAGATTAAATTTATGCCGCCGTTATTTTTTTTTTTTCGTTTAGTAAGCCGTAAAGGTTATTTTTTTTAGTTATAATTATATTTAACTATATAAGTTTTGAAATTAGCGTTATAAGAGTATTACTTTAGCGTTATGGTATTAAGGTATTATTTACTGCGTATTTTGCTATATGTTTGCAAAAAGAACTGTTTGTTATATTATTAAAAAAATCTTTAAAAAGGCGTATTTAAACTATATCGTCCTTGGGGCTAGGACGTTATATTTACGGTATAAAGGCTTTTTAAAACGTTTTATTTACTTTTTACAGTAATATAATAATACGTAAAGCTGGTGGTTAACCGCTTTAATTAATTAGGTATATAAAATAACTAATAAAGTCGGCGAACGTTATTAAATTTTATTTTAATTCTTAAAAATCTTTATAGGCTTATATTAGTATATTAACGGTAATATAAATTTAGTCCAAAAATAGCAGCATATGGTTAACGTTGCGCTAATTATAAAACTACGCCGTAAAATTTAAAAGTTATATTGTTACGTTATTAACTTTTTCGTATATACGTAAATAAATATTATCCTAAAACTTTTAAACGGCGTATATAATACGGTTAACCGGTAATAAATAAACGTTTCGATTTCTCGCAAATTTTAATTATATTAGGGACCGTTAATTAATATATTTCTCTTAGTAGGTTAATAAGTTTTTTACGTTTTTTTTATAAATTAAAAGTTTCGAATTATATAAGCGTTAATTTTCCGTTACGGTAATAACTGTATAAAAAGTTAACGGAATAAGTTATAGGCCCGATAAAAATTAAGTTATTAAAAGTTGTAAAATTTAAAAGTTAAGGTTACGTTATGTAAAACTATTAAAGTTAAATCCTGTTAAATTTATTAAAATATTAATAAATATTATTAGTATATTATAAAAAGCCGTAAATCGTTATAACGATAATTTTGCAATAACAAAACGTTATCGTAATTTTGCGTTTTCGAACGTAATTTAACGTTTTGGCTAAAATAATTGTTTTGTAATAGTTAATCGTTTGCGGAACTGGTAATTATTATATATTACTTATTACGTCTATTAAAGCGCTTATTTTATAATCGCGATACGTTTCCGTAATATATTCTATTTGTAATATAAATACCGGTAATTATTTTTAAAAACTGTAAATATATTTTTTATAGGCAAGTTGTGTTGCATTCTTCAGGCTGTGGTTCTATCAGATATAGGGGACATCAGTTATGTTGTTGTATTCGGCTAACTTGCGTATGTTTTTTGTACGCATACAGCTTTTGTATAGTTTAATAACGGAACATATATTTTCCGATTAAAAGGAGCCTTTCCGTATATGGGGTACGTTTAATATCCTTTGCTAGCTGATATACCCCCTTAACGCCTTGAAGTATTTATGGCGTTAATCGTTATATATTATTATTTCCTAAAACTATAACTTTCCATTTAACCTTTCCTTCGGCGATTAAATCCTTTTAATTAACCAATTCTTTTTTTGAAATTATTCGTAAGGTATTTTTCCGCCGCTTAAGGGTTTCCGTAATATCTATTAATTTTAGCTGTTTTCTAAAATGTTTAAATAATTTGCGTAATAGGGCTTTAATTAGTTTATTAGCTAATATATCGCCTATAAGTATATAATTTACTTTAATTAAATCCTTTTTTACGGTTTTTCGTAATTAATAATTATGTATATTTACGTACCGTAATTTCGTTTATAATAGGGCGACGTCGGCGTTAATAAACCGTATAATTTGTTAATTATTATATTATATATTTAACGGTCCAGTATCTAAGGTAATTCCTAGCTTTTTAATTAATCGAGAACTAAATAAGGTTTTTTTTATAACTTGCGTAAAGTATAATAATTCCGTTTTTGTTATAAAAGTAGTTATTATATTTTACTTGTTCGCCCGTTATTTTATTATTTTTTTAAATAGTTTTATAACATAAGTTTGGGAGTTTTTTCGATTAACCGTATTGTCCGTAAAGGAGGCGTCGTTTTAGGTATTTAACGAATTTTCGTTTTTAAATTGTAACGTTAACGTTTTAGTCCCGATTAGGTATAATATAATTCGATTAATAGCTTTGTGATATATGTCGTTAAGGTTTAAGTTGAAACGGGTAAGTCGGGATATGGTAAAGGATATATCGGGTTACGTATTAATTGTTACGTAAAAGATAGAACCGATTTTTTTTTGGTATTTATTGATAGAGCCTGGATAGGTTAGATTAGGATTCGGTAATAGCTTAACGTTAGTTATAGGCGTTTTTAAGAAATTATTTAGGTTTTTTTAAGGATTAAGTTAACTAATTTGTTTATAAAATTGAATTGGGATAATTAGATTTTCTTGTTAGGTTTGTTTTTAATTACTTTGATATTAAGGAATTACTGTAGGTTCTTATTCCCTGTAAGGGTGTACCGTTTCCGTATTTGCTAAATTAACTAATCGACGAGGTTTTGGTTTTCCTTGCGATATACGGTGATAATATCGGTTATAAAGAAGAAGATGAATACCTTTTAACGAATAAAATAATAAGGTTTATAAGGAACAGGGTTAAATTTTAATTTTTTAAATATTTTGGTAAAATTTTTCTGTTATAATAACGGCGATTTCCGTAAGTTATATAAAACCTTTTTGATTAGGAGAGTTTTTTTACGTTAGGGATATTTTAAGGGCGTTTTTATATATATTTCGTAAGGTAGGTTAGTATTAACGAAGGCGTTAATAACGTTATATTGTTTAAGTTTTAAGTCGAACCTAGTTATTATAGCGATTAAAGTTTTAAACGATTTTTTAATTAGAATAGATGTGTATATATTGCTATATGCGTTTTTTAACTGTTAATTGTTTTGTACGACGAGACGTACTTTGTATTTTTGTAATTAATTATGTTTGTTAAATTTGTAAACGTATATTTATATGTATTTTAGGATTTGTTTCTTTTTAGCAGAAGATTAATTAATTATTTCTTAAGATCGTATCTTTTTGTAACTTTATAAATAAGTTTTTTCGGCTTTACGAAATATTTTCCTTAACGGGTATATATTTAGTTTTTTATGGCTTTGCGGTAATAACGGTAAATTACGTTTATGTATCCGCTTTTGCGATTTTAATATTTTTTTGTATATTAAGGTATTATTATTTTTCCAATTAAGGTAACGTATATTTCGGGTAATTAATTTCCTTAAACTTCCGTAGTTTACCGGCCGGTTATCGTACGTATTTATAAAAGGGGTTAAACGTTTTGTATTAAATGCGGTTTTTTATATTTTATATTCGTTTCGGATAATATTTTTTTGGTACGGAATATATAGGAGGTTTATGTTTATTACCCGTAAGGTATTTTTATTTTTTACCGTTATTTTGGGTTAAATAGTGTGAAAAAAATTTAAGGTTATTTTTATTCCTTTCGTTAACGTAATAATCGTAATAATTATTAAGGCAAATACTGGTGGCGGTAATGGTTTAAGGAACGGAAGTAATTCGAATATAATGGTTATATAAGGGTAATTAATTTTTTGCGAATAGGTTTATTTTTTTTTATCCCGTACGTTTTTTACGTTAATACTTTTTTAAAATTATTTTTCCTATTTAGCCGGTAATTAAATTATTCCGTTTAGGTTTTTATTTTTTTTTTATATGTAAATTAGATAGTTATTATTTTGATTAAATATTTTTGCCTGTCGGAATAATTTCTGTAATTTTTTTTTTGTTACGTATAAAAAGTTATTTTTTAAATTTTTAATATTATTTAAAAAAGTAATTTTTTCGTTAAATTATACGTTTCGAATAATAATAACCTTATTAATTAGCGGATTTTATATTTTGTAAATATTCGTAAATTAATAACTAATTAGGAAGTTAATTTATATTTTAAGATTTAGTTTTTGAAATTTCTATTTTTTTTTTATGGTTATAGTTATTATAATATAGGCCATATAGCTATATGTTCGTAGGTAAGTTTGTTAAGGTTTCCGATTAAATATTGTAATACCGTTTTTGTATATTAAATAAGTGTAATAGATTTTATATAGGCTTTATTAAAAAAATACGTATTTAGGGGTACGGTTATATAAATATATTGCTGTTTTGAAAATATATACGATTAAAAACGAAAGTAACTTAACGTTATTTCGTATTATAATCGTTTTTTCTTTAATTATATTTCCTGTACGTTTTGTACCCTCGTTTTGGGCTTAGGTATGCAGTATTAAAGGTTTAAGTTTGATATTTAAAAGAGGCGATTGTAGTATATTTCGAGGTTAGTGATTTTTTAAAATTTCGTTATTGTATTCGATTACTTGTGGAAAAACTTTATTCTGGTTTTTTAGGATTTTTAGAAAATGTTTAAACGTTGTAATTAATATATCCTGTTTTCGGTTTTTAAGATAGATATCTTAAATGAAACCTGAGTACCTGTTAATCGCAAATATAACGTATTTGTATTTTTCAAGGTTTTTTTCGAAGTTTGTAAAATCGATAATAATTTTTTGTTTTAATCGGGAAGTTTTTTCCTTTAATTTGCGGTATATTTGCCTTTTGGCTTTCGTTTTATTACATATTTGATATTTAATTGTTATAAGATTTTTTAGGCGTATTTTTTTTATATAGGATTGTAACTAAGTGATTATTTCGGATTTAAAATATTTTAGTTTTAGGTGTTATATAGTACCGTTACCGGTCCGTAATGGTTTCGTTATATACGAATTAACGTTACGTTTATAAGTTGTAAAAGTTATATAAGTAATTATTACGTTAATATTTTCGATAACGAATTGATTAAATTTTTTTATTAACGTAGTAATTACTTGATTATATTTGTTTCGGATAAAATTGTTAGTTTTTCGGTTATTTTATTAATACCTTTTTTTCCGGAGCTGCCGGAAAGATATTAAGTTGTATATAAAGTTTTCGTAGTAGGTTACGTCGTATAAACGTAACGTTTTTGTACCGTTAAAGCTTTGAAATATTACGTTAATTTTTCCGTACCTTTTAATCGGAATAAAGCTGTTACTTACGTATATCCCGTTACCTTATACGGTTTATTTAAAATTTAAAAATTTATTAATAAGGTTAAAAATATATATCGTAAACCTTAAATCCAAAATAAATAAATTTTTTAAAGGGTAAAGCGTAACGTTTATTATATTACGTTAATTAAAGATTAAAAAGTATACCAAAATCCGTTTTATTCCCTTTAGGAATTAATTTGTTTTTTCGGTAATTATTTTTTTTATGCCTTTTAATAAACGGTTAATTTTTTCCTTTAAAAATTGATTAAAGGATATCCGGCCTTAAACGTATATTATTATCTTATCGTTAAAGCGGAAGTTTGCCGGGGTTTTGCTAAGAAATACGTAATAATATTAAGAAAGCTTATAAAAAAAGCTTAAGTACGTTTTATAACGGGTTCCTTATATATCCGACTTTTAACGTTTTCGCTTATTACCATTTCGGTCTAAATAAAAACCTTTACGATTTTTTCGTTTTAATTTACGCCTTGGGGTTTTTTTTCGCGGTTAAAAATTATCCTTAGTCTTTTTTTAATTAGGATTATCCTAATTAAAAAAGTTTACGGGTATCCCGTAAAAGGTCGGAAATGCTACCTTAATATTTCGTAATGTAAACGGTAACTGGGTTATAGTCCAATAGTCGAAAAAGTTAACCGCTATTTTTTGGTAGTTAATCGTACCGTTTTCGATTTTAACTTTCCTTATTTTTTAAAAAGTTATCGTCCATATCCCGATAATAAGAATTAATATTATATATAGGTTGTTAACTTATACGATCGGTATTTTCGTTTTTAAAACCTTATATCGTTATTTTTGGGCTATAACTTTTTATTATTTTATAATTTATTTATTTAACTTTTTCGCTAACTTCGAAGTTTGCTTTAATTTTTCGCGGTATTTCCGTTACGTATTAATCAGGAACTTGCTATCGTATATTTTGCCGGATTTAGTTAAACTAACGTATTACTTCCGCAGGTTTTTTCCTAAAAAAAAATTCGTTTCCTTAATCGCTGGAAATACCGACTCCAGGATTTATTTCGTAAAATCGTTAATTTTTTTGTAAAAGGTTTCGTATTTCCGATTTTCGTAAATATACGTTACGAAATTTTAAATATAAGTTTGTTTACTTTCGGTAATTATCTTAAAGGTATTTATCGGATAATTTATATAATCGATTTCTTTAACGGTTTCTCCGGAAGATATAAATATAATTAAAAAGCCGTTTAATATATTATTTCGTATCGTATAACAAATTCGTTTTTTTGGATACGAAGTTATATCGGATCTTATAAGTTCGACAGGCCATAAAATATTTTAATTAAAATCGATATAACGCTAAATATTAAACGCGTATATTCTGGATTAAAATTCGCCTTTAAAGCGATTTTAATTTTTAAATTTGTTATAAATAACGGAGGACGTTAACGATACCGTTATTATTGTAATTAATAAAATATACGAATTATTATTACTGATATATAACTTATATCGTCTTAGTAATAGTTAATCAATTAATAATAACGCGAATTAAACAAATAAAACTTTTAATTGTCAGATATAAAAGATATCAGTTATATTATTGTATTCGGTTAATTTACGTATGTTTCTTGTACGCGTATAGCTTTTGTATAGCCTAGCAACGGAACATATATCTTCCGATCAGAGGGAGCCTTTCCGTATATGGGGTGCGTTTAGCACCCCCTGCTAGCTGACAGGTTCTGATGTATCCTATCCTTTCCAACTAGGGGGGGGAGAGCAGCTAGATATAGCCTCAGCTCCTTTGTCCTTGCAATCCTAGGGCCACAAATCAAAGCCCTTTTAATCCTTTCAACACTCCAACAATAAATCACCACATCTGCCGACATTTTTAAAAAAATTTTGGAATTATTTGTTAATTTGGAAAAATTAGTTTAACGGTATAAAATTATATGCGAATTGTATTACGGTAATAATTAAATAAAGGAATTTATGGAAAAATATCAAGGAATTCGTAAATTATAGCGGGGGCGTTATGCCGTTATTTTGTTTTTATTTAAAGGCCGGAATATTAATGCCCGTAATATTTTTTAAAGTTAAGATATTTAGGGAAGTTATAACAAGGTTATAACGTATTAATGACGGACCTAGGGTTTTACGAAATTTAAATCAAGATAATATTATGCCGGGTTATTATAAAGTTTGTTTTAAAAAGTACAATAAATTATTACGGCGTTAATCGTTTTTTAGGGCTAGGTAAAGTATTTTGTTATTGCACAAAGAAAGGAAAGGAAAATCTATTTAAAAGGTGCGAAGTACCTTTATATATATAGCGTATTAGTGGCGGTTTGGTAACTTAGATCAGCTGTATAGTGTGTGCCGTAACAGTAATATAGCCGAGTTGTTTAGCGATAAGGCTAGAAACACCTAGAAAAAACTAGAACTAGCTGCAGCTAATAACAGCTACAATAAGTAAAACAGCTATGTAATAGCTATATAACAGCTGTACAGCTCCAACCCCAGTTTAATAATAAGATTCGAAAAAAAAGTAAAAAATCTAATACCAAGTACTTTTTACTTAATTATTATACTAATACCTTTTTATTAACCCTGAAACTAATTAAAGTTAAAAATAGCTGGCTTAAAATTCCTAACCCTTTTTCCTAGCTAATATTTAATACTTTAAATCTTAAAATTAGTAAAAGGTTATAAAGCAGTTATTTTATACATATTTAAACTTTACCGCGAAAAGTTTAATATTTTTTAATTTATTATTTACCTTCTCTAACAATTTCTTTATCAAACTAGTTAAGAAGTATATAATTTATTAAGATTAAAAATTATCGGTATTATATAATTCGTTTTAAAATAAGGCTTTTTTAATTATAACTTATAATTTATTATAACTGTAAAAAATAATAATTGTTATCGTATTCGAAAATATTATCTTTAATATATATCGTATTAATTATTAATGTAAATATTTCGTATTTTTAATTTAGTTAAAATAATACGACTTAAACCTAGTTAAGCTTATATTTTTTTTAATTAAAAGAAAACTATTACTTGCTTATATTATATTAATATTTATAATTAATATATATTTTTAAAAGTGGTTAATTTAATTATTTATTAATATATTTAAACTTAACGTTTAAACAAAAAAGTTCTTTAAAAAATAAATTATAATATGTTCAATATTACCTAAATAATTAATTTAAAATGCGTTAATTTATTATTATTTAACGAAACTTAAGTAGAAATAATCGGTTAAGATATTAATTTTACTATTTTAATATAAGAACGGAAATTTATTAAAGTTTTACTAAAACAGGTATAATAATATCGGGATAATATATAATAAAAGTTTAATTACATTTTATAGTAAATATTCTAAGTATTCGATTTTTCGTACTTTCGCTAGTTTATATTTCGGATTAAATATAAATTTTTATAATAGTATTATTTTAATTTTTCTTTTAATTTATATAATTTTCAGTAATAAATTCTATTAACCCTTCGGAAATTGTTTAAAATATTAATTTATTATTTTTTACTATAAATTATAAATTAGTTATCCTTTATTAATTTAAAAATTTATCCTTTTCTTTCCTAATTTATCTTAGTATTATCGATTTCGGCGGTTTTTATTATTTAAAAAGTAATAAATTAAAACCTTATTATAAAAATTACCGTTATATATAAATCGTTAATTTATATATTTAATATTTCCGTATATTAAAATATTATAATATAATTCCTAAGATATTTTATTTTATTACTTTGTAGTTTATTCATTTAATCTTTCGTCGATTGTAAAATTTAACTGAATTCCTTATAATATTTTTATTAACTATGAATTAAAAACTTAATATGATATATTTTATTAGATTTAATAACTTTAATATATTATTTCCGTAAATTCTTTACTTAAGAAAAGTTTATTTTCTTAATTAATAAAAACATTAACTTTAAAACTTATTTTTTAAAATCGTTATTATTATTAAAAAATAAACATGGTATTTATAATTTTAATAAATATATACGATATAATCTTCATTATAAATATAATTTTTTTCGGTCGTTACTGTGAAATATTCGGTAATTATCTAATCTAATCTATTTTCTTTAAACATAAATTTGCTTCGGAAAATAAAATTTTAACCCGTATTTAAAAACGGAATTATTTTTTCGAATTTAATATTATATCGAAATCTATCAATGTAATTAATTACGGAAATAGTTAATTTAAATTATTATAATACCATATATTAAAAATATATACTTTAACTCAGAATTCGCTTTTAAAACGATTCTAATTTTTAAATTTGTTATAAATAACTAATAACATAAACGATATCGTTATTATTATAAGAAATAAAATATACGAATAATTATCAATATTATATAGCTCATATCGTTTTAAATGTTTATATATTAAATATAAGACATATTAGTTCTATAAATCTATTAAGCTGCTTACGTATACTTCTTATACGGCTACAGCTTTTATATAGCCTAGTAATATAATATATATCTTCCGATTAAAACGTAGCCTTTTCTCTTTAATATATTATAATACATTTAACTCGCTGATAAATGCCGTTTTCTAAGTAGGGCTAACTTAAAAAACTTAACAAATTAAAGCTTTAGTTTTTTTTTACTATATCGGTAACTATTAGATTAATTAGTTAACTATTTAGAAATCTATTAAATTAAACGTATATTAGTTTTCGAATATTATCGTATTTTCAAACCCGTATTACGTTTTTTATCCGGCCTTATTAAAACGGAACGATTTTTCGAAAGCGTTTATTAATTACCTTATATAATTCTCTATATACGTATTTAATAGATAAATTAGCTGCATATTATTTTATATATATATATAGCTTTATATTTAAATAGTATTAACTTTATATATTATATTGTAAAATTTAAAAAAAATTCGTAAATATCTTAATATTTTAAAAATAATATCCCTGGGTACCGGATACGTAATGTGAAATTCCCCTCGTTAACTCGTAAGTTTTTTTGCATTTGAAAACAGTTCCATAGGTCACCTGTGGGAATTGCGCGCTGCCCGCGGGTCCCAACGTAGCCTAGGTAAAATGCATAGTTGGTATTCCCTCAATTCGCAACGCATTTTCAGGTTGCGCAATATGGGAATATAGTCTACTTTCGAGTTATCATGCCCTAGATTCCCTTTCAGTGACCATCATGGCAAGTTCGATGCGAAGTTTGTGATATGTTTTGTGTTTATATTCTTTGCTGTTTCGGGGTGAGAGAGAAGACTGGGTGTCAATCCAGTTGCATTGTCCGAGTTTCAGATGCATGCATTTCTACACACAAAGATCGCAGAGAGTATATTCCCTATATAACTGCATGGAATCCATATTGTAATGCTTCATTAACCATGAGAGTGACTAGGCAACCAGCAAGGCTAATAGCTATCTAACATATCATTACCCCTTTGCATGGTTTCGTATGCCTTTGCTATCAGATCCCCGTATAACTTGAGGGTAGACTCGAGTTCTTCAACCTTGGTGTTTGCGTCATCACGCTCGGACGTCAACTTTTCCACCTCCCCGTTCAGCTTGTCAATTTCGGTTTGTTTCTTACTAAGTTCCGCCTCCAAGTCCTTCGACTTCTCCGCTGACTTTTGCTTGCCCATAATTTTGGCCTCCATCACCTTGGCCAAATCCATGAATTTTTTCAGATTGTCGTCATCACTCTTTTGCGGCAATGTACCATCAGATTGCGGCGGGGAGGACTCGTACGAGTTGGAGGACGGGGCATTATTCGACGCGTAGCTTTCATTGCCCTGTGTTCCGGGCGTCGAATGAGGCTTGGCCGCTGAGAGACTCTGCGACGCCATAGAAATAGCGTCGCGGAGACTTTTTGTTTTCGATGGAGATTCGGCTGACATTGTGTTGGGTGGAATGTAAGGACGGAAGCTGGTCAGTCACTCAAGTATTCCACTGGATGTCACTTTGGATCAGGACCTGTACTTTTAAACACGTTGAAGAGGTTCTAGCTCACCCGATGTTGAAGCCGTGTCTTAATGATTCCTCAAGGCTGGGAGTCTGCAAGAAGCGGAGGTTCCCGGCGGTTTCATAAAAGACGAGAATTTACCAAATCGTCAAGTCTTCCGGCTTAGGAAAGATTAAAGTGACAGTTGATATAAGTGAATGTGGCGTACACTCGTTTATAGAAGGAAGGGGGGCCCGAAGGGGGGTGTAAGGCGTTGCAGATCACCGCCGAAAAGGGACAGCGATGCGACGTCGTTATTACCAGAGCCTTGCTTCCCTTCGAGGCAGACACTGGACACGATCTGGACTTTTTTTTTATGGTAGAGACCTAGATATTTTCGTGGGGCGACGTGCTAAGCTGATCATGTTAGCTACTTGGGATATGTGGGTACGGAGCCTGGGATTTCTCGGAATTTCTTGCGTTTCACAGCGAGATAACTCCTACCTACAATCCATTTTCGTTATGATTGTAGGTAGGCGTGGCTGCTGGACGAAGAGGTGAGCTGACACACCTGATGTTACCTAGTGGTGACATGTGGCTTCCAAATGCACATGCCGAGCATGACATTCCCCTGTTGGGTGCTGTTTTTCACACGACCCTTCGGACCTTTGATAGATCACTCGGCAATCGATGGCGACCGGGTGCCGCCACCTATTGCGATTGGTAAGAGCCAGCAAAAGACTGGTGAGTTGGCTTGTTCAGTGACCGAAAATAAGGGCAGTAGAGGCTAGAACCTGTAGAAAATCACGACAGAGAAGTAAAAAGTGTTCGAGGTCCGAAAGACGGAGAATCATTCGAACCAACAGAGCACATGTAGAATAAGATTCATATGCTATTGCTAATTGTTCTGAATGAAACTGGCTTTTCTATATTACATTGCGTGATAGATGGGCTTCATTCCCTAAGCATCAGAGTTACCTTTCATGTCCCTTAAGCTCCTGAATCTCCTCTTCCAAGTCTTCCACCCTTTTCTCTAGGTCTTTGTTTTTCTCCTCTAAATTTTTAATGTTCATTTCCTGCATTGACTCCAAGGGCGTCTTTGCACGAATGTCAAAGCTGACCATGTTGTCAACAGGCACGCAATTCCGAAGCTCTGTCTGCAGCTTTTCCACCTTGGTCCGGCAATCGCGGAGATCAAAGTCCTGCTCCCAGAGAAGTGCAGCCTTGGTTTTGAGTTCCTCTTTGGTCTTGGAGAGCTCCACTTTAAGGTACTTGTTGGACTCCTTCAAGTTCCGAGCCTCCTTGTCCGACTTCGCCTTCAGGCTCCTCAAATCCTCGAGTGTCATTTCTGACGTCTCAGCCGTGTCATTTCTGGAGAGATCTTGGACTGATCCTTGATCAGTCTCGTGAGAGGCCGTATTCTCTTGGGATTGCTTGATTTCTCCGAGCCTCGAAACCAATTTCTCGTTTTGGTCTATGAGCTCTCTGAGGACTGCCCCTATTTCTTCGATAATTCCTCTATGGCTCCCTAGTCGAGCATCAATCTCTCCCAAACCACCCGTATCTTGCTTGGTTTTCTGTAAGGGGTTGTCCGCCTTAGTTGGCGATGAGAGCTTTCTCTCACTGCTGAAGCTCCCGTGAAGCGCGCTCTCTAGGTTCTCTGGTGCCTTTTCAGGAAACTCCGAACAGCTCTCTGAATTCGGATCTTGAATCCATGCTCCATGGACTCCGGGTTCATGAGAAGCTAATGGCGCATCGGGCAAATCTTCACCAAACCAGGACCTAAGCTCATGCAGCTGGTCTTTCGAGGTGTCGGGCTGTGTTCGGTCAAACGTGACATCTGGTCGCATGGCAAGCCATTCCTCACTGTCGTATTCCTTTGCAACTGTGGATCCATTTTTACGGGTCGTCTCGGTAGACCCAACACGACCTCCCTCGTCACTATAGTCGTCTTCAGCGGCGGTATTTCGATGAGTCATTTTACCGTATTGTCCTTTTCAGGCTGCTGGGTGTGTTTCTAGACAGATTTTAGAGTTGAAACTCAATACATGGTACATGGATGGCACTTACATGACGACTATGCGTTGATGCTCTAGCACGCAAATAATTCGGTGTCCAGTATGAAAGTATCGCTAAAGGGCACCATCATGAATGGTGGCAGTTTCCGGAGGAGACTGGTAGCTTCACATCGGCAACAATACGTGAGGCTAGACTAGTTTCAGATCAGACACGTCATCAGAAGCCGGTTTGTTCGAACGTTCCGGGTTTGCGCAGCTCATGTGATAAGGATTATTGGGCAGGAATTCGCGATGCAAGAGTCGTGGCATGATATCAATGCATGAAACGCTACCTGCGAGTCACCGATGATACGGCTTACGTTCCATTCTGCAATTTTAGGCGCTGTCTGACTGTAGGATCGGGAGGAAAGAGTTCCTCGCATTGACCTACACAGGCTATCGGTAGAACTCGGCAAGTTGCTGCGGGGTGGCTTCCCAGATACGGTATGTTACAGGGATCACTGGGACAAAACTCAAAATTGATAAATACGTACACAGCCGGGTAAATATAAAAATATTTTTTTATAAATTAGTCCAAATTCGGTTATTAGCTTAAAATAAATAAATTTAAGTAATGTTAGATAAATTCATATATATTTTTATAACTTTATAATAAGTTTATTAACTCTATATATACGTTATTAGGTAAAATTTTACTTTAAGTAATTTTATTTATTTTATAATAATTTACCTTATTAGGTATAATTAATTCTTATTAAAATAATTTTAATTTAGACATATCCGGCCTATAAAAATATTTTAATAGTATATAAATTTTAATTCTTTTAATTATTTTCTTTTATATTAATATTTTCTATTTAATTTTATATTATTACCGTTATATCCGGTTTTATTATTATTATAGTTTTAAAAGAGTTATATATTCTGGAAAAAATAAGGTAATTAAGTAATTATATATATAAAACAGTTAATATTAAAATTATATTATAATAATTGTATATAAAATTCGTACTAATTAATATAATAATATAAATATTAAGTAAATATATTTTTAATAACGTATTAGATAAGCGAACTGCGTAGATAAACAAGCTGCGCGGTTTTTGGCATTTTACAATAATTAATCTAAATAATTTAATAATAACATATCGCATTAATTTAAATTAATCGGATTTTTCTTCGCTAAATATCTTTATAGCTTCTTTATAAATACGCGTATTATGTCCAGATTTACCGCAAACGCCATATTTCCATTCTTTCGTTTTAACCCTTTTACGATAATTACCTTTAATTATTATTAACTGCATTTTTTTACCACTTTTTTCTTTTTCGGCCAAAAAAACTTATTTTTTTTATATAATAAGTATCTTTTCTTCTTGGAAACGTTTATTTCTGGTTTTCTAACGTTTGCTTAAAATATAATTAATTTCGCGTAATTAAGCAGTTTTTTATTTAAAAAAAGTAACTTTATACTAAAATACCAGTTAATTTTTAATTAAAAAATTAACCGATTTAATAATTCTTATCGGCAAGTTACCTTAGTAATTTTTAATTTTTTTTTGCAAATAACGTCCTTATTTTTTGGTTTTCTTAATATTCCTAAAAGTTTTCGTAAACGGAGAAATAAAACCGGCAGAAATTAACGGGAAAACGGTTAACGTAAGTATAATTGAAAAAATTTCGAGTTTGGAAAAAACGATATTAAAATCGAATAAAACGAAATTAACTGCAGCGAATCCGGATTTAATATTATCGGACGTTATAACAGCTTTAAACGCATCATAAAAACCGGTAAAAAAATCTTTTTTAACGATATAGATATAATAACGTTATATTAAACTTTCGATATATAACGAATAAACGCGTATTTAAAAAAAAAAATAAAATATATTAAAAAGTTAAAATTTATATAACGAATACGTAAATATATAAAATATAATAATATCGTAATTAACGTAATATTTTTCGAATTTTATCGAATAATAATTTTCGTAACCGTTAAAAATAAAAAAACGTTTCGATTTTTTTATACGCGTTCGGGTATATTAATCGAAATATTAAACTTATTTTAAACCCAGTTTATTTATTATTTAATTATAATCATTTATTATAATATTTTAACCGGTTATTAATAATAAGTTATTATAAAACCAAAATTTAAAATAATTTTTCCCTGTTATAATAATAAATAACGGTATAACTTAATATTAAAAATTAATAATTTAAATAATTATAACTTATTTTTTATTTTTTTATTAAATTTATTTAAATTTTTTACGTTTTTCGGTATTAATAATTATTATATTTATTACCATAAAAAACCGTATTAAAAATTTAATCTCGTCGAAATTATAAATATCCTTTTCCGTAATACCGTATTTTACGATAATAACCCGAACAAACTCGAATTATTTACGAAATATTTCTGGATTTTCGCATAATATCCGTTAATAATCGATTTTCCGATTTAAACGTATTTGGAATTTTTATTACCGTTTAACAAAGTTCGACGCCTATTTAACTTCGACGCGTTCCGTAACGCGTTAAGTTAATAATAAATTAGCCATATCTTTAACGTATTAAAACCGGACAAAAAACGCTTATATATCTAGGTTAAGGATTCGGTCGATAATAGATTTCTTTTCGGTCGACGTTAATTTTCGCGAATTAAGTACGGTATCGGGTCGGGCAAATTTGCCATTATATCGGGATCTTAAAATAAAAGGTATAACCGTATATATAAAACCAAGTTTTATATAAAAAAATTTAAAATTTTTTCTTTTAACCTAATTAGCTAAATTTATTTTAGTTTTTTTTATAAACCGTTTTATAAAAATAATATTAAAAAATAAATAATTAAAGTTAAATAATAAAAAAGTTAAAAAAACCGCGCAGTTCGTTTATCCGTATAACTCGCTTATTTAATACGTTATAATAAATTCGATTTAAAAAGTTATAATATAAAAATAAATAAAATAATATAAAACATATTAAAATTAATTATGTTAAATAAGTATATTTACATTAAAAAAAGATAAAGCTAAGATATATTATAACGGTTTTAATAAAAATATATTAAAAGAAATATTTTAAAACCAGCTTATATAAAGCTAATTATTTTTAAATATAACTAAACGAAAATAAAATTAAAAGTTTACTTAATATAAATTTATTTAAGTATATAAAAAAGATATAAAAACCTATGTAATTAAGAAAACGTTAAGATTTCTCCGTTAATATAATAATGATAATAATAATAATAATAATAATATAAAAATTATTATAAAATAATAATATATAACGTGCCGGATAAGCTTACGGGATAAATAAGTTCACGGGATAGTTTTTGACATATTTTAATTACTTAATTTTAATTAACCATTTTTTAATATTAATAATATAAAACGGTTTATAAAAAAAGTAAAAATAAATTTAGCCGTTTAGGTTAAAAAATCAAACCCGATATTTAGTTATACGATAGTTAGTTTTATTTATAAAGTTGCTTATTTTATTTTGTACGTACGATATATTAGTAAATCTTTTAAAACCGATATTATTTTTAATTTGCGAAAATTAACGCCGATTAAAAAATAATCGATTATCGACCGAATCCTTGATTTAGATACGTAAGCGTTTTTTGTCCGGTATTAATATATTAAAAATATGGCAAATTTGTTATTTATATAACGCGTTACGGGATACGTTAAGGTTAAATAAGTATTTAATTTTGTTAAAAGGTAATAAAAATTCGAAACGTATTTTAATTAAAAAACAAATTATTAAAAGGTTTTATGTAAAAATTTAAAAATGTTTCGTAAATAGTTTAAATTTATGCGGGTTATAATTGCAAAATACGGTATCGTAAATGAAAATATTTATAATTTCGACGAAACAGGATTTTTAATGGGGTTTTTTATAGCAGCCGGTATAATTATTATTAATATTAAAAAACGTAAAAAATTTAAATAGGTTTAATAAAGAAATCGGGAATAATTTATAATAATATAAGCTATTAACTTTTAAAGCTGGGCCCTGTTTTTATTTATTATTTTTGCTAGAAAAAATTACTTTTTTCGTTAATTTATCGATAATTTATTTTTACTTAATTAAAAAATTGTTATAAACGAAAATAGCTAAACGATAAATAAACTGGGTTTAAAATAAGTTAAATATTTTAATAAATATATTTAAACGTATATTAAAAGTTCGAAACGTTTTTTTATTTTTAACGGTTACAAAAATTATTATTCGATCGAATTCGAAAATTATTATAAAGCTAACGATATTATTATATTTTATATACTTACTTATTTTTCCTATCGGTTTTAACCTTTCGACGTATCTTGTTTTTCCGTATTAAAACGTATTTATTTATTATATATTAAAGGTTTTATACGACGTTACGTTATTTACATTATTAAGGAAAATTTTATTACCGGTTTTCGTAACGCGTTTAAAGTTATTATAATAACCAATAATATCAAATCCGGATTTACGAAGATTAATCTCGTTTTATTCGATCCTAATAACGTTTTTTCTAAATTTAAAATTTTTCCAGTTATATTTATGCCGACCGTTTTTCCGTTAACCTCCGCCGGTTTTATTCGTTCCCCGTTTATAAAGACCTTTAGGAATATTAAGAAAATAATAAAATAAGGACGTTATTTGCAAAAAAAGATTAGAAATTACTAGGGTAACTCGCCGACAAAAATCGTTAAATTAGCAAGTTTTTTAATAATAAATAACTTGTTATTTTTGTACGAAATTATTTTTTCTTCGAAAAAAAATTACTTAATTACGCGAAATAAATTATATCTTAAATAAATATCGTAAAACTAAAAACGTACGTTTTTAAGAAAAAGGAATACTTATTATAAAAAAAACAAAAGCTTTTATAACTAAAAAAATAATAATAATAATAAACAATTGTAATTAGGAAAAGTTAAAAGTAATTATCATAAAAAGGTTTAAACGAAAAAACGGAAATATAATATTTGCGGAAAACCCGGACATAATATACGCATTTATAAGGAAATTATAAAGACGTCTAGCGATAAAAAATCCGATTAATTTATATTAATTTAATATATTATAATTAATTAAATTAAGTTTATTATTACGAAATGCTAAAAACCATCCCGTAAGCTTATTTATCTCGTAAGCTTATCCGGAACGTTAATATAATTTTAAAAATAAATATTTTCTTAAATAATAATAATTATAAATTTAATATTTAACAAAAAAAATTTCGTTATAATATATAAATATTAATAAAATTATTAAATATTTTCTTACATTATAATTATAAATTTAAAGTTTATATATTTAGTTAATAGCTTAATAGCTTAATAGTTACGAACCTAGGTCTCTCTTTTAATTGCGACAGGCTTAAGTACTTTGTTTTAATTGATTTTAAAAGATAACTAGTTTAAATCCAGCTTAGGCCACCATTTCTCTAGGTAACGCCAGCCTAAAAAGAGTTAGACCAATTAGGGCTTCGGCTCCGTTACCGTGTCGGCGACAATTAAAAAATGGCTGGTAGGACCAGTTACGATTAAGGGCATTAGGAACTAATTAATTAATCGGGTATATCTTATTGTTAGTTGCCGTATTATATAACCCGCATTACGTTTTTCCGGCCCTTAATTAAAAAGGGACGGTTTTTAAAAGAGATTTGCTATTTCTATAGTAAACCTTTTACTATTTCTGCAGTAGTCCCACTTTTTACACCTGCCACCACCTGCTTTACCGCCGCCACCTGGCAACACAATTATATGTACTATAGTATTAGCAATAAGATTTAAAACACTGCCAGATCGCTGCGCTAAAACGCCACCACATCTTTCCGTTTCGTATTAACTTAGATATTTATATAACTTATTATTCTTTATATAAATACTTATAAAAATTATATAAAGCATTATATTAACATTATATACGTATTATGTATATTATAAACGTTTAAAAAAATAAAATAAATATATAAATTTAATATATAATTTAACGATATACCTATAGCTAATTCGTATAAAGGCTACACCTAAATTGGGTAATATAACTACTAGCACGGCCCACTACTACCTAACAGTATTTTAAATCTTTTACCTAATACCATAATAACCGCAACTGCAGCTATAATTACAATTACAATTACAACTTCTTAATTTTCTTTGATTTTTTCAAACCTTCGCAGTAATAACAACAACAACAACAATAACACCGTTAACAGTATCTACAGCTTCATCGGCGCCCGCGCTATCTACAGCACCTAGGGTAGCGATAACCTTAAGCGCCACGGCTGCCCTGGACCTTAGACGCCGTTAACAAGAACTCGTTACTGCTGCGCACCGTCCTTAATACGTAACAGGTTATTTCGAGCTGGAGCCAGGCGTATAAGTACCTAACTCAGCTGTAGCTAATACGATTAACGATAATTAGCTGTTATATAAAGTTACAAAGGTATTAAAACGTTTTAAAATGCGTTAGTTCTAAAAAACATTATTGTAATATAGCTAAAGTTTATTATAAATCTTGTTAATAAGAATGCACCTTAATAAATTAATTAAAAATAGGGATATTTTGCATAAGGGGGTTTTTAAGAGAAAACTAGGTACGAATTAACGGGTATGCCAGATATATGCCACGTAAAAATGGGGCCACTACAGAAATAGCAAATATCTTTTAAAAAGGTGCTCCCCGGTTGCGTTTGTATAGAACTATTTGTATGTATATATATAATAAACGGATCAGCTGTTTATATATATATAACTAGATATTACAATAGCACTTTACCTTTTATATATTTAGTTAATATAAAATGTTAATAATATTACGTAAGGGTTTATTTCTAAATTAAAGATTTTAATATTATGATATATAATATATCGTAATAATAATAATTATTTATATTTTTTATATTTACGAGAAATTATTAATTTTAATTTTAGTAAGCTTTTGTTTAAATTTAATTATAATGTCTTTATAAATACGTAATTTTTTAATTAACATCGTCTTAAAAATCGTATTTTCATAATACTTAAAAACTTTACCTTTAATAAACTTTATGTTCTTTAATTAATTTACGAAATAAAATATTTTAGAACGTAAATAAAAATTTAAAAATATTATGTATTTTTTAATAAACCCTAAATCCATATAAAATATGTTGCTTTATAACTTTTTACAAGTTTTAAAATTAAAAATATTAAATATTAATTAGAAAAAAAGATAAAAATTTTGAATTAATTACGTTTATTATTAATAATAATTAAAATATATGTAATAAATCTAATTATAAAGTCTTAATATTCCGTCTTTGCTAACTTTAATTATAAAGTTGTTCCATTATATAACTTAACTTAAATAAAATAACAGAAGAAATAAAATTTAAAAATATTATTATTAGGACAAATAGTTTCTCCGAATAAAATCGAATTTTAATTTTAATATAAATTCATAAGAGAAAATATTTAATATAAAAAGAATTTATTAATAAAACTAAAACTTAACGATAACCGATTAAAAAACGTTAAAGTTTAATTTTAAAATTAAGATAAGAAAATTTATAAATGATATTTTAAATAATTAGTACGGATTACGAAAAACATTTAAAATTCCGCTAAGAATTCTAATCGATAAAAGAAAAAGTAAGTAATTTAGAAAAGAGTTAGGTTTTTAATAAACTTTAATAATCGAAATAATATAATTTAGTAATTTCTATACTTTAATTATATAATTACGTTTTTATAAAAAAAGTTATTTTAAATTATAAAAAATATATAGAATAATAAAAAAAGAAATTGAATAAAGATATATGAATTTTCTTTAATATAAATATTTAATTTATATTAATTTTTATTTTTTTATTTCTTATTTAAAATATTAATATATTAATAATAACGACTGTAAGTGTTTTTTAAATTGCTATAAGTTCAAGAACTTTGCTTTAATTAAGCATAAAATATAATTAATATAAATTTAACTTAAAACGACGTTTTTTAAATAGTACTATTTTAAAAATCTAACGAATTTAAAACTTCTATTCGGGTACAATATTAGCAATAATTAAAGTAGTTAGGAGCTTTAGAAACTAATTAAATTAATCGTACATATAATCGCTTTATTATCGTATTTTAAAAGCTGTATTCCTTTTTCCGGCTTTTATAAAAAAACGATTTTTAAATAGTATTATCTGGTTGCGTTTATATTAGACTAATTATATATATACTTATAAAATAAATTAACGTCTTTTATGTATATATAGCCAGATAAATATTAGAATACTATTAATTTTTTATATTTTATTTAAAATATTTAATAAAATTTAACTTAAGTTAAATATATTTTTATTTAGTTTTAATACTTAATTAATTACGATTCTAGCGGTTTTTCTAATTACTATACGCTTAAGGACCCTGTAGTAATTAATCGTAAAAGATAGCGGGTTTAAATCTAGCTTAAAACGTCGTTTTCTAGGGGGCGTCAGCCTAGAAAGCTGACCATTTAGAACTTCGGCCCTGTTATCGTATTAGCGACAATTAAGTGGCTGAGAACTAACTAACCGCGATTAACGGCTTTAAGAACGTAAGGCTACTAAGTTGCCGCGGTAAGCATAATATGCTCTTATTTTAATAACGTTAACGTACTACACCACCTCGCAAACTAAACCATATTACAACCCGCTTTTAATAATATATTTATTATTTAATTTTTATTAGTAATTTACCTAATATGAATAATATAAAATATTTTATAAAAGAATTTAAGATAAACTTAATTATTTAAATTAAAAAACGAAACCTAAAATTTAATGTTAAAAAATTACATTTTAAATATAACGTTTACAAATTTACTTTAAAAACTTAATATTACGATTAGTATGCCCCAAACGATATTATTTTTTATTTACGAAAATTAACGCCGACCGAAAAAATTTTTATTATCGAATGAATTTTTAATTTAAATACGTAAACGTTTTTTATCCGTTTTTATTATTTTAAAAATATAACGAATTTACTATTAATTTAACGCCTTACGATATACGCCGAAATTTATTAAACGATAAAAAGAATTTTAAATACGCTTAAATCAAAATATTAATTATTAACGGATATTATATAAAAGTTTAAAAATATTTATTAAATAATTTAAGTTTATTAGGATTATTATCGTAAAATACGATATTATAAAAAAAATATTTATAACTTTAATAAAATTAAATTTTTAATAAAACTTTTTGTAATAACAGATATAATAATTATTAATAACGAAAAACGTAAAAGATTTAAATAAATTTAATAAAAAATAAAAGATAAATTATATTTATTTAAATTATTAATTTTTAAAATTAAGTTATATTATTATTTATTAACGTACTACATAAGTTTGCGAGCTATATAACCTCGCGAGCCGTTTTTTGGCACCTTATAACAATTAATCCAAATAACTTAATTATAACATATTTATTTGATTTAAATCGACCGTATTCTTTGTCGCCGACCGTATATATAGCTCTTTACCAAATGTACGTATTATATAAGGTTTATTACGAACGTATATTATTATTTCCCTTTTGTTAATCGGTATGCGACCAATTAATCCCGGACGCGTCCAGGTTAATATTACCCTTATTTCGAAAGTATTAAAGTCGACCGACAAAAAAACGATTACCGACCGAATTCCCAACTCGTATACGTAAACGTTTTTAATACGGCTTTAATACGTAGAAGATATTTGCAAAATACGTCGGCTGGAAAGCGCGTTAAAAGGTGCGTTATAAGGCTATGGGGTAAGGTTATAAGGTTTATTATAAGGCGCGTCGGGATACGTATTGCGGTATTATAGAACTTATCGGAATAATAATTCGACTTTACGTATTAAAATAAAGAATTCTAATTAATAAAAATATTTATTATATACGATAAATAGGTTTTTTTTGGCCGGCAAAAAAGTGGCGGTAAAAAATTGTTATTAATAACTGTTATAAGTTATCGGTTATATACGGATTGGTATAAAGGGAATAGCAATATACGTCCGTAACAAGCTTTATATAATACGTGCATTTGGTAAAGAGCTATATATACGGTCGGCGACAAAGAATACGGTCGATTTAAATCAAATAGATATGTTATAGTTGAGTTATTTAGATTAGTTGTTATAAGGTACCAAAAAACGGCTCGCGAGCTTGTGTAATACGTTATTATAAAAAATTACTTTAAATTTTATTTTCGTAATAACTTAATATTAATAAGTGATTAAAAATTATATTAAAAAATAATAATTAAATAACTAATAAATTAAGTTTAAACCCAATTTAATATTTCGATTAATATATTTAAATATAGACGAAAAAATCGAAACGTTTTTTATTTTCGACGGTTATAAAAGTTATTATTCGATAAAATTCTAAAAATATTACGTTAATTATAATATTATTATATATTATATACTTATATATTTTTTCTATAAATTTTAATTTTTTAATTTATCTTATTTTTTTATTTTAAAACACGTTTATTCGTTATATATTAAAAGTTTAATATAACGTTATTATATTTATATCGTTAAAAACAATTTTTTTTACCGGTTTTTATAACGCGTTTAAAGTTAATATAACGTCCGATAATATTAAATCCGGATTTACGAAAATTAACTTTATTTTATTTAATTTTAATGACGTTTTTTTCAAATTCGAAATTTTTTAATTATATTTACGTTAACTGTTTTCCTGTTAACCTTCACCGGTTTTATTTGTTCCCCGTTTACAAAAACCTTTAAAAATAATAAAAAAATAAAAAAAATAAAAACGTTACTTAAAAAAAAAATAAAAAATTACCCGGGTAGCTCGCCAATAAAAATCGTTAAATCGGCGAATTTTTTAAGAAAAAATAATTTATTACTTTTATACGAAATTATTTTTTTTTGAAAAAAAAAATGATTTAATTACGTAAAACGAATTAGATCTTAAGCAAACGTTGAAAAATTAGAAATAAACGTTTTTTAAAAAAAGGAATATTTATTATATAAAAAAACAAGCTTTTCTAGCCTAAAAAAAGGCAATTAAAAAATACAGTTTATAACGGTTAAAAATAATCGTTACAAAAAGGTTAAAATTAAGGAATAAAAATATAACGTTTATAAAAAGCCCGGATATAATATACGTATTAGTAAAAATGCTGTAAATACGTTCAACGAAAAATAATCTGATTAGTTTATATTATTTTAATATATTATAATTAATTCATATAAATTTTTTATTATAAGGTGTCGAAAAGTAGTTCGTAAAGTAGTTTAGTTCGTAAGGTGGTATAGTACGTTAGTTATATATTAATTTTAATAATATATAATCGTTTTTAAAATATAACGGTAATTTTAATATATTAATTTAAATTTTATAAAAAAAAAATAATTTTAAATCAAATAAATATAAGGTAAAGTGCTATTAAGGTATTTAGCTAGCTATCTACAGGAAGCTAATCTATTTACTAAGTACGTATATAAAGGATTATATAACTCGACCGGACAGCACCTTCGAAAAAACCGTACCCCTTAATAAGCTTGATAAAAAACGTAATACGGGTTATATAATACGGCAATTAACGATAAAAAATATGCAATTAATTTAATTAGTTCCTAAAGCCCTTAATTATTCTAATTATCGCCGACACGGTAACGGAGCCGAAGCCCTAATTGGTCTAGCTTCTTTAGGTTGGCGCTACTTAAAGAAACGGTAGCCTAAGCTAGATTTAAATTAGCTATCTCTTAAGATTAACCGAAACAAGGTACCCAAGCCTATCGTAATTAAAAAAGATATCTAGGCTCGTAACTACTAAGCTATTAAGCTAAATAAAATAAATAATATTAAAAAACTAATAATAAAAAATAAAAATAAAAATATTATAAATTAATTAAATTTTTTAATATATATAAAAATTTAAAAATAATTAAAAGTTTAAAATATATATTTTTAATTTTATTAATGGGTTTGTTAATTTTAAATAAATTATATAAAGTAACGTGGTATACGTAAATAATAATTGCGTTCCGATTTAAAAATATAAAAAAGTTAACGTAATATTTCGAAACTTTAACAGTACGAAAACGTTAGGTTTATACGATGTAATTTATTGCGAAAGTTTAATATATAACCTTTTATTTTCCCGGTAATTTCGAAAAAAAAATATTAATAAAATAATAGAAAAAAAAATTATTCGAAATAAATATAATGAAGTATTTATTATATTAATAAATAAGTTTAATTACTTCGTTATTAAAAATATTGATATAATAATTATTTATATAATTTTTATAACTTATAAATAAAGCGTTAATTTATAAATAATAAAGTTATTACGGAACGGTAACGGTATTATATAATATTTAAAATTGAGTTATTTAAAGCTTAAAATAATTATTTAATTATAGTTTTATAGGTACGGTTAAAATAGTTTTACTTTGTATATTTTAGAGGTATTACTAGAAACTAGTAAACTTGACTTATTTAAAGAAAACGGGGATGTCGAAATTAAAGAGTTTATGCTTAATTTAATAGCTTTAAACTAAAAGTATGTAGATTTATTTGAAGATAAATATATTATTAATCCGGTAGCAGAAGGTAGATTAGGTGCTAAATATACCGAAGAAACTAAAGTGTTACTAAGTAAACTTAGAAAGGAAAACCCTCCTGCCTTAAATAAAACTCACAGTAAAGATGTTGTAGAATTAATTCGTAATCGTATAACGGGTTCTTCTAACCCTATATACGGAAAACTCGTAACAGAAGAAAATAAAGAGCTGATATCTGAATTTTTTAGTAAAACGATATATGTATACGATGCTAATACTTTAGTATTATTTCATAAATTTAATAAATACGCTGATTTAATTAAAGCTTTAAATATGTCTTTTAAATCTATTATTAAGTATAAAGACATAGGTAAAGTATTTAAAGGTAAATACATCATAAGTTTAATAAAGTTAAGTAGTAATAATAATAATAACTCTGATATACTTAAGCCTTTAACTAGTAGTGTGTTATTTTTAAAAGCCAGAGCCTCATTTCCTAGAATACGTTTTAATTAGCTAATGTCCTTTTGTTAAACAGTATTATTACCTATAATATTTGCATTTATAATTTTAATCCCAGCTATATTATATAGTTTTAACTTATTACATATTAATATTTCATTATTTACTACTCTCCCTTTAGTGCTTAAAGTAAGTAAAGATTTAGTTAATATAAATGCACGTTTTTTTAAAAAAGTATTAAAAGAAAATAATAACCGGGTAATCTCTTTACCTGTATATAAAAAATATAGTAATATAAATCTTAAATCAGCTTTATTATTAATAAAACAAGAGTTAAAATCTAGGCGCGGTATATATGCATTTATATATAATAACTCGAGGAAAATTATACATAGGTAGTTCAATATATTTAGCAGACAAAATAGTTAATTATTTAAATAATTAAAGGTTTAATTTAAACTTACAACGTGCTATTACTTAATTTAATAAAGAGAATTTTACTCTTTACATTTTGGAAATATTACCCATAGATAGTTTATCTGAATTTACTAATAAAAAATCTATTATATTAAACTTGATTAATTTAAAACAAAATTATTTAAACTTGTTCTCGGATAAATATAATACGAATGTTGCTGCAGAGTGGAGATTAGGTTCTAAACATTCTGGCAGAAATGAAAGAGTTGTTTAGTAAAATTAGAAAAAAAAAAAACCCCTAATTTCTTAAATAAAACTTATAGTAAAGAAGTAATCGAAGAACTTCGTAAACGTATAACAGGTTCTTCTAATCCTATGTTTGGTAAACCTGTTACAAATACGAATAAGAAGTTAATATCTAAACTATTTCGTAAAAATATTTATTTATATAATGCTAACACTTTAATTTTACTATCAGAGTAATTTAAAACAAGGTGATTTAATTAAAGAATTAAAAATTTCACTTAAAACATTATTAAGATATAAAGATTTAGGTCAGGTTTATAAAGGTAAATTCATAATTTCTTTTTAAAGTCTAAATAAAAAAAGGGTAACTTCTTTTATAAAAAGAAATTATAATGTTAAGAGTTCTTTTAATAGTAGAACACTTAATGCAGTAATCTTTCCTAATTTAACTAATTATTTATATAATTGCAAATTAATTAATTTAGTTGCAGAAGCCAGAGCTTCTTTTCGTAAGATACGTTTTGATTAATTAAAATCTTTCTATTAAACAGTTTTATTACGAATAATTTTTACTTTTATCCTTTTAATACTATATATATTATACAGTTTTGATATATTTCCAGTTAGTTCTAATATTGCTTTATTTAAAACTCTACCTTTAATTACTATAAATAGAAAAAAAATATAGTTTTTAAGATAATTTTAAAAAAATATCCGATTTAAAGTTTAATTAATGATTTATAGAATTTGTAAATGTAGAAGAGTGCTTTTTAATAAGAATTTCAGATAAAGTTAGTACTTTACGTTTTGCTATCGGGGTTTATATTAATAATATTAAAACTTAAGAGTTTATTAAAAATAAGTTAAATTATAGCTATATTACTATAAGAGAAAAAACTGCTATATTTACTTTAATAAAAAATAGTACGATGAAGATTATTTTAATTTTATTGTTACATAAATTTCTTTCAAATAGTGTAAAATATTATGATTATTTGGTGTGTAAAGTAGTAAATGTAAAATCTGATAATTCTTTAACAAAGTTTAAAAACCTAGCGTTAATAACTATATTAAAAGATAATTTAAATACTAAAACAAAAAAGTCTGTTTGAAAGGTTTTATAATAATTAAATATTAAATATATAACAAAGTAAAGATTAAAAGATAAATAAGTTATAAGTTAAAAAAAGAATTTTTTCTAATAAAATTAAAAATTATAATTAATTTTATATATTTCGAAAAAGCGTTTAAAAGATATAAATATATTACCTTTATAATTAATAAGTATTTATATTTTATTTAAGATATTTATAGCTTTAATAGCTTAGTAGTTGCGAGCCTAGGTGTCTTTTTTAATTACGACAGGTTTGGGTACCCTGTTACGATTTATCGTAAGAGATTGCTGGTTTAAATTTAGCTTGAGCCACCGTTTCCTTTAGGTGGCGCCAGCCTAAAAGGGAGCTAGATCAATTTTAAGGTTTCAGCTCCGTTACCGTATCGGCAATCAATTAAAGTGGTTCAGGGCTTTGGGAACTAATTAAATTAATCATGTGGAACTATTTGTTTGTTACTGTATTAATAACCCGTATTGCGTTTTTCCGGTTTTTGGTTAAAAAGGAACGGTTTTTAAAGGGTGCTTCCCGGGTGAGTTTATGTAAAATTATTTATATATATGTATGTAATAAACGGAATAGCTGTATGTATATACATAGCTAGATACCGTAATAGCACTTTACCTGGCATTTAAGATATTTATTTTAAAAACCGAAAGTAAAATATATAAAATAAAATAAAATAGCCTTTTTAAATATTTAAATATAATAACGAAATTCGAAAAATTATTAATTTCGAAATATATTTTAATTATTTCTTTTTAGTATTAAACTTAAACCTTTAATATTATATATTAAGGCTTAAAATAAGAAAATAAAATATTTAAAAGGTATAATTTAAAAAAAGGCGATTATAATATAAAATAACATTAAATTATATTCGTTTTTAATCGTGTATATTTTTAAAACAGTAATTTATTTATATGTAAGGTCGTTAGGTTTAAACAGTATTATTCAAGCTAAGCTAAAAATACGAAATAATTATACTAATAATTAATATAATAAATATTTTACTTAATATTTTCGAATATAGTAATTATTGATAGTTTTTATAGGAATAATAAATTGTACGTTTTAATTACGAAAAGCCATATTTTAAAGCTGATTATTACGTAATGCCGATAAATTTCGACTTTAATAAACTTTATACATTTTAACTAGTTCGGTAATGGGAATTTTCTAAAAAATAAATAATAATATAAAAAATATTAAACTTTTCGCAGTAGACTTTAAGTCCGTATAAGATAGTACCTTGTCGAATTCCTATTAATCAAAATAATTAAAACATACCGGCTAAATCCGAATATAAAATCCTAATATTTCGTAATTTCTAAATTTCGAAAGAAACGATTTTAATAATATTACCCGATTTAAATAAAATAATCGGCTAAATAAAATATATCGACGTTTTTATCGATATTAATAATTTTTTTAAAAGAAAATCGGGGTTTATTTTTAATTTTCGGATATTATTTAATTTAAAACGGTAGGAATAATCGATTTTTACGTAAATTTATATTAAAAAAATATCCGGCTTATAAAAAAATTACTGGCAAAACTGGAAAATAACGATTACGAATTTAAAAACGTTAAAGTTTAACTTTTAAATCGTTATAAAAAGGATTACACACGATAATTCATCCAGTTATTCCGGATTACGAAAACCGTTTAGAATTCCATTGAGAATGGTCGTCGATAGGGGCTCATATAATTAGGTAATTTAAAATTATCTTAAAGTAAGATATCTGCGAACAGGTTAGGGTTTGGCAAAACCTAATAACCGATAGCATAACCTATTAATTTGTTTAATTTAGTTTCTCGGTTACGTGTATTTTAAGCAGAATATTTAAATAACTATAAATCTAAATACGTATTTTCTTAATAAAATTTATATAACGTTTATTATATTGCCTTAACATATAAAAACAGGGTTATAATATTTAATTAGAAGTTATAATACACTTATTCATATATATATAATTATATAACTTATATTATAATAATTACCGTTATAAAAAATGTTTTTAAAGTTAATTTTAAAATATAAATTTACTTTTCTTACGGTTATTAATTACGAATATCTACGAAATTTGAAATCGGACAATTAATACGGTTAGTATTATTCGAAACGTATAATTTATCGAAAAATTAGTATTTTAAGTAATATCAAAAATTTAAGAGATAACTTTCTGTATATTATAGAAAAGATATTTTAAAACATACTTCGATAACTAAAAATACCTAATTTAAATAATAACTATCTAATTAATATATAAAAAAACATAAAAGATTAGACGGAATAATTTAGTTACCGTTTAAATAAAAAGAATAATTTTAAAAAAGGTATTAACGTAAAAAACGGACGGGATAAAAAAAAATAAACTTATCTATAAAAATTTAAGTGTTTTTATGTAACTATTATATTCGAATTATTTTCGCTTTTCGGATTATTACTACCGCTAATATTTACTCTAATAATTATTACGAATATTATATTCACGGAAAAAGTAAAAGTAACCTTAAGCTTTTTTTATATTATTTAACTTAAAATAACAGTAAAAAACGAGAGTCTTTTACGGATAATAAACGTACGTTTTCCGCATGTTTTATATTAAAAAAATTATCTGAAAGAGTATAAAATATCGAAAACAGTATTTAATATAAAACGTTTAACCGTTTTTATAAGTACGTACAATAACCAGTTAGTAAGTTACGGAAATTTAAACAATTAATTACTCGAAATATACGTTGCTTTAATAGGAAAAATCATAATATTTAAATGATAAAACTCGATATATAAACGTAATTTACTATCATTACCATAAGGGTATAAAAAGTTAAGTATATATCTATTACAAAACATATTCCGTACAGCTAAAAAAACTTATTTGTAAAGTTATAAGAAAACAGGATTTTAAGAAATAATGAATTAATTTTTAATTAAAAGGAAATAGAGTTTAAAGTATATATAAATATACGTTTATAAATTTAATAAATATAACTAGTTTTAAAAATATGAAGTCCGTTTCATTATATAAAGCGATTACTAACTTAAAAGCGTTTATAATAATATATATACATTTATATTGACTGGAAAATTATTAGAAGTATTAAATGTTTCGGGAATTAAATTTAATTTAAGAATTACATAATATACCGTTATAAACGTCTTCGTTAACTTTAATTTATTTTACTAAATATATATATAGAATCGTTAAATATAAGCCGTATTATTTACGCTAAATGAAAGATATTAAATAATTATATTAATAATTAACAAAATACAGCTTTTATTTAATATTTTTGAATACGGTAATTACGAATAATTTTTACGGTAATAATAAATTATACGTTTCTGTTAAAAAAGTTTTATTCTAAAACCGATTATTATATAATACTAATAAGTTTCGACTTTAATAAACCTTATACATTTTAACTTTAAAGTTCGGTAACGGAAATTTTTAAAAAGTAAATAATAACTGAGAAAATATTAAACTTTTCACGGTAAACCTTAAATCCGTATAAAATAGTTACTTTATAACCTTTTACCAGTTATACGATAGCTATTTTTAATCTTAATCGATTCTACGGTTTCTCGAACCCTTATTAATTAAAATAATTAAAATATACTGGTTGAATACGAATATAGAATTTTCATATTCCGTACCTCCGAAATCTCGACGGAAACGATTTCGATAATATTACTCGCCTTAAACAAAATAATCGGCCGAATAAAATATATGGATGTTTTTATTAATATTAATAACTTTTTTAACAAATGATAGGGTTTTACTTCTAATTTTCGGATACGATTTAATTTAAAACGATAAGAATAATCGATTTTTATATAAATATATAGTAAAAAAAAATTAATTTATGAAAGAAATTATGAGTAAAATTAGAAAATAATAATAATAGGTTTAGAAATGACGAAATTTAACTTTTAAATAGATATAAATTAAAAAATAACAAGTAATAATTTATCCGGCTGTTCCGGATTACGAAAACCGTTTAGAATTGCGTTAAAAATAGTTATCGATAGGGGCATAACTAGGCAGTTTAAAATCATCTACGAAAAGGTTAGGGTTTAGTAAAGCCTAGTAACTAATAGTATAATGTACTAATTTTTTCAATTTAGTTCAACGGTTTCGTCTCCTTTAAGAAGAACGAAATATATATAAAAACGGTTTTAATATATTTTTAACGCAGAAAGATTTTTTTTAATTAAGAAAGTTTTATATAACTTAAAAAAGTTATTATTATTATGTTAGAAAAATTTTACCAGAATATTTAAAAGATTAAAATTTCATTGTGTCCTTTGTAAATTTTATTATTTTATTTATTAAGAGCTATTTTTTTTTTCGTAAACGATATTATTATACTATATTATAAGAAAACATTAAATCTTTAGCGATTAATTAATTTAATAAATAAGAGAACGTTATATCATTATAAAAGATAAGGATTTATAATGGTTTCTTAATATTAAAGTAATTACGGATAAGTTTAATAAGAAATTTTAATTATTTTAATTTGATTTTATAAATAAGCCAGTTAATTTAATTTTTAAAAACAATTTAAATAACTTTTTAAATGTATTTATATTTAACTTTAAGTTATTACTAAATTTTAATATAATTTGTTTAAATGTTATTTATAAATAATAATAAAAATATCGGTTTTATTTTTTACGTTATAGTTAATACATAACCCGATATATTTCTTGCTATATTCCGATTTGCCGGTTTTAACTTAAACTTTAATAACGTATATTATTAATCTATTAATTAAGTTGTATTATATTTAGTCGGAATTAACATATTAACGTTATACTTCGAAAGTTAAAATTTGTTAAATATTTAAAGCTTCGTTTTTTTTACGGATAATATAATTAATTGAAAAAATTTTAAAATTTCTGTTATAAAGTTATTTAAAAAATAATAATAAAATAACGCGCGAATAAGTAAAATATAATAATTATTTATATAATAAAAACAAAATTGTTTTTTTTTACTTAAAGTTTAAAAAGGAAATTATTTAATTTCTAATTAATTAAAAAAACTAGGGGTTATTTTAAATATTAGATTATTAAATATATAATGCGATAAGTAATAAATAATACGGCTAATTAAAATTAATGTTATTTATTATAAACGAAAATACGGTACGTAAATATATATAATTATTAAATATAAAAAGCCGTAAAAAGGATTTAATTAAAATAAATTATATATTTATAGGTTATATATTAGTTAATAAATTTATTAAAGTTTTACTATATAAATTATACAAATATTATAAAAAGAATTAAAATTACTAAATATTACAGAAATTTTTAAATAATAAATAAATATTTTCCGAATAATTTTAAAAAAATAATTAAAAAAATAGAAAAGTTTAATTACCGGCAAGGAAATAAAAAAGAAAACTATAACTTTAAGAAATAATAATATATAACGATTAACGTAATAAATGCTTTAAGACGTTAAGGAGATATATTAGCTAGCAAGGGGTATTAAACATACCTTATGTACGAAAAGACTTTTTCTAATTAAAAGATATATGTTTCATTATTAAGCTATATAAAAGCTATATACGTATAAGAAGTACACGCAACTAGCCGAATATAACAACATAACTAATGTCCTTTAAATATAACAGCTATTTCTTATAGTTAATCGTAATAACGTACCTAAGCCTATCGCAATTAAAAGAAATACCTAGGCTCGCAACTACTAAGCTATTAGACCTTAGTAAATATGTATATAATTATTTTAATAATAACGTAATCCGGAAACAGGTATAGAAATCGTCTTTTTGTAATAAAGATTAAAGAAAGTAATACGTGTGGTAACATTACGATAATAAAATGAAAACTGTAATTAATTTAATAATTAAAAATTACCGTTTTTTTTAAAAAAATAAAAGAATTTAAAATAAACTCGACCTAGTTATTTTTATTAATTAATTATATTAAAGCTTTTAAACCCGTTCTAATCAAAAACAACAATTAGATTTTAATTATTACGTTATTAAATTACGGTAAAATTATTTAACAATATTTTTATTTATATTCTAAGATATAATTTAAATTTCAAATTAATTAGTTTATTATTATTATTTTATAAATCGATGTTTATTATTGGTAATTAGTATATAGCTTATTTATTCATATATCTATTTAATTATATATTATATTATTAATAATCTGTAATTTAATTATTATATTGTTATAATATTAATAAAAAAAGTATTAATAGTGTTGTTATTATTTATTAAATATTAAACTTTTTTAATAATAGTAATAATTTCAAATCTTTTTAAGACCAAATAGTAAAAAAGAGTTTATTAAGTTTATCTTAATTTTATATTATAGATTTAGTATTAAAGATAATAAAAATATTATATTTTAGTATTATATATTTAATATATTTTAAAAAGATATTACGTTTAATTTAATTACAATATAAATTTTAACTATGTGTAATATATCGTTTTAATAATTATTATTATATAACGGAATAAAAAGAGTTATTTTTTAAATAAAGATTTATATATATAATTTAAAACTATTTTTTATTAATTCTTTAAATTTTTAAAAAATCTAAAATAAAATTACATCTTTTTAATAAAACTATAAAAATCTCTTTATATACTTTTTTAAATTATAATTATTATATTACCTTTAATTAATGTTATTCAAGTTATTTAAATTGAATATAAAAAGTTATTATTTTACTTTTATAATAAAAATAAAAGTATTATAATTATACTACTATATATAATACTAATATTATTCGTTATATATTATTTTTAATTTAATTTTATTAAAAATAGTTAAAAAGTTTAAACACCCTTTAAAGGCTATTTGTAATATTCTAAGTTTTTAATAATAATTTTTAAATATTGAAATAGTATATAACTAGTTTTAATAATTTAAATTTAATTAATACGTAATTAATAATATTCTGATTAATATATTTCATTAATAGTACTTTGTAATATTTAATGCTATTTAAATTTCTTAATTAAAATCCGTTAAACTTTTTAATTTAATATATATTTTAATTTTATCGAAGCTTTTAATATTAAATAAGGTAAGTTTGTATAAAAATATAAATTAATTATTTTATTATTAAATTATATACTATTAGTTTAATAATCTATATTCTTTTAGGATATAATAAAATATTTTAAAATTAGAACATATACAAGGAAATTATAAATACTAAATTATAAAAATATTTCCTTCGTTTTCTATTAATATTTCGAAGTTTAATACTAATATATATAAAGTTTAATTATATTTTAAAATTTTATAATTCTATCTATATAAAATCTATATTTATAAAGCCGTAATAACTTAAAAATTATATATTTAAAAACTTCTTTTTGTTAATATAAATATAAATCCAATGCTTTAATTAATTTTAAAATACCATTAATTTAAATTTACCTTAAAGAATTATTTTTCAATGGAACGTCAGTTTAAAGAAATTAAACCGATTAAAAACTTCGGCTCCGTTACGGTGTCGGCGATTATTCGAGCAGTTAATCGTATACTTAGTTAATTATTTGTTGCTCTATTAATGACCCGTATTGCGTTTTTTTCATTCTTAGCTAAGTAGAAACGGTTTTTAAAAGGTTGTTTCCGGTTGCGCTGTTACAGAATTACATGTATACATATTTAATAAAGCGGATCAGCTATACATATATAGCTAGATATTTAAATAGTACTAATTTTACAAATTTATATTCTTAATATCTATCTATCTATTTATATATATATTATTTAAAAGCTGATATTAATTTTTTACTTTTTATTAATAAATTATTATATAATTATAATATATAATAAAATACCTATTTTTAATATTTTAATTATTTAGTTTAACTTTATAATATAATATTTTTAATAAAGGGTAATTATATAAATATTAATATTATAAAAAATTATTATAGAATTGTATAATATTTAAAAAAGTTTAATGAATTAATATATTATAATATAAATATTATGTAATATATTATAACAGCAAATGGTTTAAATAAGTAAACCGATTATTTTTTAATAATTATCGATAATAAATTAATACAAATTAATTAAACCTTTCGTTATTAAGCGAGTTTATATTTTTTCTATAACTGCGCGTATTATAGTCGAATATACCGTAAATATTATATTTTTATATTTTATTTCGCTTTTTAATAACGATTACCTTTTAATTCTTTATTAATTATACTCATGTATTATTATTATTTTAGTTCACAGATCTTATTTTTTTTATAAGAAGTATTTTTCTTTTTCTTAAAGACTTATATCTTTAATTTCTTAGCGGTAATTAAAAATGTAATTTATTTTATATAAGTTGCGATATTTTTCTAAAAAAGCGATTTTATAGAAATGTAGTAAATTATTTATATTATAAAATTAATCGATTTAATTATTTTTATCGGCAAGTTATCTTAGTAATTTTTCAAGTTACTTTCTAAGTAATGTTTTTATTAAATTATTTTAAGGCCTAATAGCTCAGTAGTTACGAGCCTGGGTGTGGTCTTTTTCAATTGCGACAGGCTTGGGCACCCTGTTTCGGTTGATTTTAAAAGATGGCTGGTTTAAATCCAGCTTGGGCCACCGTTCTTTTAGGTAACGCCAGCTTAGAAAAAGCTAAACCAATTAAGGCTTCGGCTTCGCTACCGTATCAGCGACAATTAAAGGGTAACTGGGGTCTAAAATTAGTTATGATTAGGGACGCTGGAAACCAATTAATTAATCGGGTATATCTTATCGTCAATTACCGTATATTACATAACCCGCAATACGTTTTTCCGGCCTTTAATTAAAAAGGGACGGTTTTTAGAAGGTACTTCCCGGTTACGTTTATATAGAACTATTTATATATATATATATAATAAACGGACTAACTGTATATATGTATATAGCTAGATACCTTAATAAGATTTTACTTTGTATTAAATTATTTTAACTACTTTTATAAAGTCGATATATATAAAGAAATACCGGAATTAATATAAATAAAATAAAAAAAGATAAATATATATATAATTAAAATTAAAAAGAAAAATTTTATTATATAAAATTTAATATTACTAATTATTATAATGGTTTTAAATGTATTATAAAATCCGTCGATAAATTATTAATTAATAATATTAATAAATTAAAATTATATAAAATTATTTATATATAATAAATAAGTACGTTTTAATATATAAAAATATAATATATTAAACAATTAAACTTTATAATAAAATATATAAATATATAATAGGTAAAAATATAATTATTTCTATAGCGAAAAGTTTAATATCTTTTAACTTGTTGCCTTTTAAGAGATTCCCTCTGTTAAATTGTACAGCTAAAAGGTATAAGGGTTATTAAGGTTAAAACTTATCAGCATTACGTAATAATCGGCTTCGGAATAAGGCTTTTCGTATACGAGGTATATAATTTATTATTACCGTAAAAACTATTAATTAATATCGTAATTAAAATTATTAAATAAAGTATTTAACGTATTAATAATTATTATAATTATTATATTTTTTTAATTTAATTTAAATAGTAAAGTTTAAATTTAAAAACTTTATTATATAGTAAATTTTATAATATCTTTCGTACTTGTTAAAAATAATAATTAGATTTAAATTTTTAATATATATCTTATTATATTTATTAAAGGTAAATACTATTAACCTATTTTATTATATATAATTAATCCGTTATATATATATATATATATAAGTAGTTTTAAATAAATACGACTAGAGAGTACTCTTTATAAACCGTTATTTTTTAATTAAATGTCGGATATAGATAATGCGAGTTATTAATACGAAAATAAATAAATAATACGTATACGATTAACTTGATAAGTTAGCTCTTAAAGTCCCTTACTTTTCGGGTTATCGCCGACATAGTAACGGAGCCGAAGCTTTATTTAGTTAACTTTTTTAAACTGGCGCCAATTAAAGAAACAGTAGCCGAAACTACATTTAAACTAGTTATTTTTTGTAATTGATTAAAGTAAAATTCTTAAGCCTATATTAATTTAAAAGAAATATCCAGATTTATAATTGTTAAGCAATTAGGCCTTTATTATTTTTTTTAAAACATTTAATTTATTTTAGATTTATTTTATTTTTCAATTAGTTGTTTTTATTTATAATTCGTTTTTAATTAGTTAAAATAAGTTAGTAATAAATTAATAAAAAATATTATTTTTAAATAAAAGATTTATAATATTATATTTTGCTACTACAATTCGAATAAATTTTAATATATTTTATTTTTTTATAGATTATTATAATTAAAAGTTTAATTAGTTCCGATATATATTACGACGTATTAGATAATAAGCTTTGAATATTTTTAATTTATTTAAACCGTTTATAAAACGTTTATATATTTATAATACGTATTTATTTAATAATTAATTTCTTTAATTAACATTTTACTTCGCAAATTAAAAATAATATTCATTTAGGTCTATTAAGAATAATATCGATTTTTAACATAATTTCGGTAATATTTTATATAAAATTAAGCTTAATAAAGGTAATTTTTAGTTTAATTATACTATATTTTTTAACGTTAATTTTTAAATATAAAAAAATTCTAAAATTTATTTAACGTCTGAAAATATTTAATTTATTAATATATTTAATAACTATATTTATAAAGTTTAATATCGTTTATTTTATTAATTTATATATTTAAAATTATTTATAACGTTAATAAATTTAAGTTATATTATTTAAATTAAATTAGAAATATAAAATAATTATATTAATAATTAATACAAAGTAAAGTGCTATTATGGTATCTAGCTATATATATACAAGCTAATCCGTTTATTACATATAGATATATAAATAGTTCTATATAAACGTAACCGGAAAATACCCACTTAAAAATCGTCTCTTTTTAGTTAAGGGCCGGAAAAACGTAATGCAAGTTATATAATACGGTAACTAACGATAAAATACACCCGATTAATTAGTTAATTCCTAACCCCCTTAATTATAACTGGTTTTAAACCCTTTAATTACCCCTTAATTATCGTCGATACGGTAACGGAACCGAAATTCCAATTAATCTAGCTCATTTAATCTAGCGCAACCTAAAAAAACGATAACCTAAATTAAATTTAAACTATTTATTTTTTACGATTAATCGTAATAAGGTGCTTAAACTTGTTATAATTAAAAGAAACCATACCCAGGCTAACAACTACTAAGCTATTAGGCCATATTAATAATTAATATAATATTAATTATTAATTTTTATAATTACGGTATATTATATCTTTTAAATTTAAGAAAAGCTTAATTTAAAGCCGATTATTATATAATATTAATAAATTCCGATTTTAATAAATTATATACTCTGTAATTATTTTAAAAAGGAAATTTTTAAAAGACTAATAATTTAAAAAGTATTAAGTTTCTTTCGTTTATTAATAAAAATAATAAATATTAATTAAAAAATTAAAACTTTAAATTCATTATTTATTAAATTTCGTTAAATTATCTAGCATCTTTTCGAATATTCATTAACTAAACTATTTAAAATATATTTATAATTCCCGTTACAAAATTTTAAAACTTTAAATTTTCGAAATTTTAAGGGAAATAATATTAATGACATTATATAATACCTAATAGCTTAACAGTCGCGAGCCTAGGTGTTTCTTTTAATTGTAACAGGTTTAGGCACTCTGTTTCGGTTAATCTTAAAAAATAGCTAGTTCGAATTCAGCTTGGGCCACCGTTCCTCTAGGTGGCGCCAGCCTAAAGGAGCTAGCCCAATTTAAGGGCTTCGACTCCGCCACTGTATCGGCGATCAATTAGCGTAGTTAAGGGCTTTAAAACCTATTTAAATTAATCGTATACGTATTATTTATTTATTATCGTATTAATAATCCGCATTACGTTTTTCCGGCTTTTACTAAGAAAAAAAATATTTTTAAAAATGTTTCCCGGCTATATTTATATAAAACCTATTATTTATATACTTAGTAAATAAATTAGCTATATACTATACGTTATATATATGTATATATTCAAATACCCGGAATAGAACTTAAACTTGTTTTATATTATTTAATTTAAATAAAATAAAGGCCTAATTAAAATTTAATAATATTTAAATAAGTATTAATTTACTTTTCGGAAACGATTTAAGTTTTACTTTTTATTTTTAAATATAATTTAATTAATAATATAGGAAATAATTAATTTTTATATAAACTTATTAAGAAACTATATAGCTTATACCGAAATTATTAGTAAAATTAAAAAATAAAAATATCTTGTTTAACAACGTTAACGTTTAATTTTGAAATTAATATCCGGAAAATTACGAATAATAATTTCTCCCGGGTATTCTGGTCTACGAAAAACGTTTAAAATTCTATTAAAAATCGTCGTTAAGAGAAAATTTTAAAATAAGATAGTTTAAAGTTATTTTAAGCGAAAACGCCTTTAAAAAGAGTAAGTTTTAATAAAGTTTAAAAAATAAAATACTAGAAATTATTAATTTATTTTAATTATTATATATAAAGTTTAACTTTTTATAGTTAAATTATAAGTTTTAATTATTAAATAAAACAGCTAAATTAATTTTCTTTTTTTAAATAAAACCTTTTATAATATTATTATTAAGAAATACGAAAAGTAAATACCTAGAAAAAAAAGAAATTTAATTAGTTCGTTTACTTATACTCTCCGTTTATATCGTAACTTATATATATTTTATGCAAGGTAAAGTGCCATTATGGTATCTAGCTATGTACATACATACAGCTAATCCGTTCACTACATACACGTACACAAATAATTCTGCACAAACGCGACCGGGGAGCACCCCCTAAAAACCGTCCCTTCTTGGCCAAGGGCCGGAAAAACGCAATGCGGGTCTGACACGGTGACAAACAAATGATACGTACACGATTGATTTGATTTGTTCCCAGAGCCCTTAATCGCGACTGTTTCAAAAAGCCCCTAGTCACCCCTCAATTGTCGCCGACACGGTGGCGGAGCCGAAGCTCCAATTGGTCAGCTCCTCTAGGCTGGCGCCACCTAGGGGAACGGTGGCCCAAGCTGGATTTAAACCAGCTGTCTCTTAAGATCAACCGAAATAGGGTTTATAAATATAATCTTTTAAATTCTTTATTTTTATAATTATTTATTTAATAATATATTATTCCCTTTAACGATTAAAGAAATTTAAATTTCATATTAACCTTTTTATTTTTTAATTATATTTTTATTACTATTTTATATAAATAATATATTATATATTATTACTTTCGTATTAATATCTCTTTTATTAATTTATGTTATTTAATAAACTGTAATAAAACTCTAAGGAAATTTATATATTTTATTAAGTACTATTTATTTATATAAATAATTAATATTAAATCTCTTTTTTATAAATTTAATAAATTACTTTTAATTTATATAACGTTAGAAATATTTATATTAAGTTTATATATTTAATATATATAACGTATCATACTACCTTACAAGCTAAACCACCTTACAAGCTACTTTTCGTCACCTCGCAATACAAAATTTAAATTAATTAATTACAACATATTAAAATAATATAAATTAATCGGATTTTTTTTTCGCTAAACGTATTTATAATTTCTTTACAAATACGCGCATTATATCCGGGCTTATTACAAACGCTATATTTCCGTTCCTTCGTTTAACCTTTTTATAACAATTACCTCTAGCTACTATAAATTACATTTTTCCATTACCTTTTTCCTTTTCGGCCAGAAAAACTTATCCCTTTTATATAATAAATATCCCTTTTCTTAAAGACGTTTATTTTTAATTTTTAACGTTTGCTTAAAATATAATTCGTTTTGCGTAATTAAATAACTTTTTTTCGAAAAAAATAATTTTGTATAAAAGTAACAAATTACTTTTTATTAAAAGATTCGCCGATTTAACAATTCTTATCGGTAAGTTACCCTAGTAATTTTTAATTTTTCTTTATACATAACATCTTTATTTTATTATTTTTTTAATATTTCTAAGGGTTTTCGCAAATAGGGAACGAATAAAACCGGTAAAGGTTAACGGGAAAACGGTCGGCGTAAATATAACTGGAAAAATTTCGAACTCAGAAAAACGGTATTAAAATCGAATAAAATAAGCCCAGCTTTTGTAAATCCGGATTTAATATTATCGGACGTTATAGTAATTTTAAACGCGTCGTAAAAACCGGTAACAAAAATTTCTTTAGTAATATAAATATAATAACGTTATATTAAACTTTCGATATATAACAAATAAATACGTTTTAAAATAAAAAAATAAATTAAATTAAAAAGTTAAAGCTTATACGAAAAATATACGGATATACAAAATATAATAATATCGTAATTAACGTAATATTTTTCGAATATTATAAAATAATAACTTTCGTAATTATTAAAGATAAAAAAACGTTTCGATTTTTTCGTACGTATTTAAATATATTAATCGAAATATTACACTTATTTTAAACTTCATTCGTTTGTTATTTAGTTATTATTACTTAATACGATTTTTTAATCGGTTATTAATAATAAGTTATTATAAAATTAAAACCTAAAGTAATTTTTCTTTATTATAATAATAAATAATAATATAACCTAACTTTAAAAATTAATAACTTAAATAATTATAACCTATTTTTTATTAAGTTTATTTAACTTTTTTACGTTTTTCGGTATTAATAATTACTATATCCGTTATTATAAAAAACTTTATTAAAAATCTAGTTTTGTTAAAGTTATAAATATTCTTTTTTATAATACCGTATTTTGCGATAATAACCCGAACAAACTCGAATTATTTGTAAAATATCTTTAAATTTTCGCACAATACCCGTTAATAATTAATATTCCGATTTAAATATATTTAAAAAAAATTTTGCCGTTTAACAAATTTTAACGCCTAGTTAACTTTAATATATACCGTAACGCGCGAAGCTAGCAATAAATTCGCTATATCTTTAATATGTTAAAACCGGATAAAAATGTTTACGTATTTAAATTAAAAATTCGTTCGGTAATAAATTTCTTTTCAGTTGGCGTTAATTTTTACAAATTAAAAAAAATATCGACTTGAACGTATTAACCGTAATATCGGGCTTTTAAAATAAATTCGAAAACGTTATAAAAAGAATATAACTTTTTAAAATTAAGTTTCGGGTTTTATTTCTTAACTTAAATAACTAAATTTATTTTAAATTCTTTTATAAAACGTTTTATATTATTAGTATTAAATAATTGCTAATAAAAGTTAGATAATAAATATGTTAATAAAAGCGGCTTATAAAATGGTTTGGCTTACGAGGTGGTGTAATACGTTATATATAATATTATATTATTATTAACTTTATTTAAATAGAAAATAATTTCTAACGAAATTAATTATATTATTAAAGGTTTTAATTTTAAGATAATGTTATTTAACACTAATAGCTTATATAAATAAACGAGCTATTAAAGTAAGCGAGCTATTTTTATTAAACTATTTAACTTTTTAATCTTATTTATATATTTTTAAAGGTAATATTATAAATCGTCTTATAATAAAAACGAAAATAAATTTAATTAAGATAAAAAAACGAGATCTGCGCGTTAGCTATTAAAAGTCATATTTTATACATATCATTTTAGAATTTATATTACAAGCTTGATAGTATAATCGATATATTTATACCGATACTACCTTTAAATTGTAATGATTAACGTTAATTTAAAAAAAGAATTACAGATCGTATTTTTAACTTAAATATATAAGCGGTTTAATTCGGCTTTAATATATTAAATTATAATTAATTTATTATTTCTATAAGGCGTTATACTACGTATAAAAATTAATTCAGTATTTAATTTTATTCTTTTAAAAAGGGTTATATGCGATTTAATTTAAAATTAATTTATAAAAACGTTCTTAACAAAGTTTAAATATATTTTATTAATAATTTAAGTTAATTCAAATTAAAATAACGAAGTACAGTATTATAAACTAAAATATTTATAGGTTTAAAGAAATAAATTGTTTAATAAGTTTTTATATAATACTAAATATAATAATTAAAAATTTCTAAAAGATGTAAAAAGGTTAAATAAGCGTAATAAAAGAATGAAAAATAATTTATAATAATATAAATTATTTATTATTAAAATTAAATCTTATTTTCATTTATTCTATTTTATATAATATATATTAATTAATTTACTAATAACCTATTATTATTTAATTTGAAAATTATTATAATCGAAATCTATTAAATAATATCTAAATTAAGTTTAAAGTAATTAACTATTTCTATAAGTATATTTAAATAGGTATTAAGAGTTTAAAAATTATTTTCATATTATTTTCAGTATTATATTTATATATTTATCTATACTTTTTAATTAATTTTAATTTTTCGATATACAGTATGTTTTGCTATTAAAACGCGTTTATTTACTATATATTAAGTGTTTAATATAATATTACGTTATATTTTTAAAAACGATTTTATCTCCTATTTCTATAATATATTTCAACTTATTTATAATAATCGAAATTACTAAATCCGAATTCCTAAAAATGAGAATTATTATATTTAAGTTTAATTACGTCTTTTCTAAATATAAAGTTCTAGTTATTTTTATACTAATAGTTTTAGAATTTACCTTTATTAATTTCCTTATTTTTTTATATTCGAAAACTATTAAAAAAGATTATTAAAGTAATTTAAGGTAGACGGTTATTTATAAAAAAAGCATTAAAAATTACTAGAATAGCTTGCTAATAACAATATTTAAATCGGATCGTTTTTTAATAAAAACTAGTGTAATATTTTCATACGAAATCCCTTTTTTTCGAAAAAAAAAAAAAAAAAAAACCCTTATTTTCGCGACAGAAATTCCGGTTTTAGCAAACGCCGGAAAATAAAAAATTTACGTTTTTAAGGGGGAAAAAACTTATTACAAGGGAATTATAGGCTTTCATAATTAAAAAAAAGTGTAATAATAAATAATCGAAATTTTTAAAAGTTAAAAATACCTATCGTAATAAGTTTTAAACGAAAAAACTGAAATATAATATTTATAATAAGCCCGCATATAATATATGTATTTATCAGGAACTTATAAAAACATTTAACTAAAAGAAATTTAATTAGTTTAAATTAAGATATAACGTTATAATTAATAAATTTTAATTTATTATTACGAAGCTTTAAAATACGGCTTATTAGTTTATATAGTTAGTTCGTTTATATAGGCTATTTTAGGTATTAATATATAATTTATTTTATAGTTTAATAAATATTCCGTTAGTGTAAATTTTGCTTATATTAATATATATATATATTTATTAAATATATAATAAATATAATTAATTTAATGTATACTTTTTATATATTAATTCCAAAGAGGTAAATATTTAACTATAACACCTAATTATACTTCACAGTTTTATTTTATTTACAGTAAGGTAGCCCTATATAAAATTTGGGTTTTGTCCCAGCGATCCCTGTGCTGCACCTTACTCGGAGGTTATGAGGAAGGTAAAGTAGCCTTCAACTGGATCTGACAGATCCCCTGGGACAACAGGAGGGTTTTCGCACTTGTCTAGAATGCGGCTTGTTTTTTGACACCAACGTGGTAAACTACCACTTCTTCGTCGAGTCTGACAATAATTGCTTGATTCCAGTCCATTCTCTTGTTCTCCAAATACGACTCCGTCTTTTACACGAAATTTGTACACCTCATGCTCTCAACGAGCAGGAGGCATTATGGACAACCCAAAGGCTGAAGGGCTTGGCCTATCAACCCTCTACACTCCTAAACAGAACGTTGCCCCGCTTTTTGAGTGAGTAGTCGTCTCGATCTAACCGTCCCATCTCACGCCCCTAACGTGACTCGCTCACAGTATCGTCTTGGTTCATGGACTCAACGGCCATTACATCAATACATGGAGAGCAGATGACGGAAGTGTCTGGCCTGTTCATTTGTTGACTCGCGAGAGGCGTGAGGTCAGGATCATGACATTCGGCTACCGGGGGACATATAACGACACTACCAGCCTCGCCACAATCTACGACCATGGTCTGAGCCTATTGACACAACTAATTGATGCACGGAAGGAGAGCCAGGAGGAGCTGCGCCCCATTATATTTGTTGGACATAGTTTGGGGGGCATCATCATCAAACAGGTAATTAAATCATACTGGCATACGACTATCTGTTGTGAACGAACCAGTATCTGATGAATGACTTTACAAGACGCTTTTAATCGCGGACACACATTCGGGTTCCGATCATAGAGCCTTAAACATTATTCAGTCAACATATGGCATTGTAAGCACTCATCGTCCTAAAGATTTGAGTGTCATCGAATGATCCCGACGCTAACCCTATAATCCCTACGGTGCAGATTTTCTTCTCAACGCCGCACAACGGGATCGATGCGGAGAAGTGGGAAACATTCGTGCGGGGCATTCTTAAGTACATGAAACCCGACAAGTCGAACGACCCTGGTCTTACAGCCAAGATTGCCAAGGCGATACATTACAACAGCGAGGAGCTCGTTCAGATCTCGCAGGCCTTCCGAGTCCTCCAGAACATCGTATATGTGAGTTTCTGGGAGGGAGTGAAGACACAAAAACTGGGCTCTGCAGTATGCCCCCCCAACTTCCCCTGAGTTCTGAGTTTGTTCAATAGGTATCGTGAATTGTGATACTAACTTGAATCTCAGCTTGTGACAAAGGATTCGGCTACCATGAAGGTCGGCCACGAGAACATACGCATGCTCTCACGAGAACATTTTGACATTTGCAGATTCAGCGAAGAGGACATGGTAGGCGCCGATTTTAAACAGGTATTGGCTGCCATCAAAAACATCCTGGAAGACTCACCAAAAGCCAAACGTTCGTAACCCCAAAGTATTGGATATCATGGAACCATAAGCTGACTTGATAGTAGACTTCGGCGATATCGGGAGAAAGGTGATTAAGTCACTCCGCGTTGAGGAGCTGCGCGCCAATCCTCTGGTAGTGATGCACACCAAGGATACTTGTGGTTGGATCAGTAACAAACCAGTATTCGTGGCCTGGCAGAATTCCAGCTCCGAGAAGACGAATAAGCTTTGGATATGGGGAAAACCCGGATGTGGCAAGACGTATCTTGCCAAACACATCGTCAATCTGGAGACCCGGCGCGGAAATATGGTTGCGCAATGCTTTCTAGAGGAGGTTCCGGAAGATCGGAACACTAGCTACGCGATCCTTTTGCTGTTGCTCCACGACGTCCTCATCTTTTACCCGGAGCTAACCAGCAAGTTCATGGTTAAGGAGTATTCTAAAAGGAAAACACGAGAAGATACCTGGGACATTGAAACCATCAAGGGGTTGTGGCCTGAGGTCATATCTGAGGCAACCAAAATGAATAGGCACTTGACGCTAGTCGTTGATGGGCTTGATCAATGTGGAGTGGATCCGAAAGAGTTTTTCGAGTGCTTCACGGAGTGTGAAAAATTGGTGGAGAAACCCGGCATTTTGAAGTTGCTCGTGGTTTCCCGTGACTGTGCGGCATATCAAGACCATTCTAATGCATCCGCCTTCGCCACACAGGAGATCACCGACCAGGACACAATTCAGGATATCAAAGCCACTGTCAAGGAAAGTTTGGAGAGCACCGTGAAACGGCGTCGATATAGCCAGGGGCTGACAAAATTGATGCATGAGAAGATTACCGAAGGCGCGGACGGGATGTATCTTTGGGCGAGGATCATGGCTGATGAGGTGAAACTCGCAACGTTATCGGAAGGCCAGCTGGAGTCAGAATTGAACACGCTGCCAAGGGGCATTATAGAGCTCTACGATAAGATACTTGGACGAATCGGACAGAACAAGAAAGAGAGAGACTTAATCAAATTTGTCCTTTTCTGGACAACCTTCCGCCACAAAGTCCTCAAGGCAGAAGAGCTTCGGTTCGGTATTGCCATGAGCTCTATAACGGCTATTCACGGCGCCATGGAAATCAACGAGAAGACCCTCAGCAAATTTTTGCCCCAAATTAGCATCAAACACACGGTGTCGTGCCTCTGTGGCCATCTCATCAAGTTTTCCGCCGACAGGGTTAACCTCGTACATCGGTCACTGAAAGAGTTCCTCACTATTCCGACAAGAGAGATTTATGAGGCCCATCCTGATATCCTTGTCCGACACCACGAAGGCTTCTTCTTCGAGACAGAACGCTCGCACAAAGTCATTGGTGACTTTTGCGTGGCGTACCTTCTCCTAGGTTGCTTTGCAAAATCTGGGGAACCGTTCAACTCTGAAGATCCCGGACCCCAAAAATGGGAGGAAAAAGTTCTTGACAGGATCGAGCGCCACGGGTTCGTGCGTTATGCGGCGCAGAGTTGGATTGCCCACATTCGGCTGTCCGGCGAGCCCTTCTCCGCTCATCAAAACTTTGATCTATACCAGAGTGAGCTGCTGGATTTGGGAAACCAAAAAGCAATATGTTGGACAGAAGTATGGTGGTATTATGAAAAATGGCGACCGACGCAGCAAGGATATCCTGGTAGCAATCTTTCCCTCGATGACGTTTTCGCCGATCGCTCGAAATCGGGCAGCTCTTCGATCCCGTCAATTCAACGAGACTCCAACGCATGGAATGGCCAGCGAAGACGACCACCACCACCACCACCACCACTTCCACACCGACATAACCTGAAGGCGGGTGTCTTCCCTTGGGGAACGAGTTTACAGCCCCTAGGTCCAGGCGCGGGGAATGTCTTACCGATGCCAATGGCATATGGACAAAACGTACGGACTTCTGCGCAACCGCCAGGTAGCTCGGGCCAACAGGCATGGGAACCACCACTCACGACCGAGCAACCTGCTTCGCCACAAAGTTACATCAACAAATACGGTGATTCCACACCAACCCCGGATGCTCATCCCCGACGAACTCTGCAAGAGCGTAGGAATACTAAAGCAAGAGACGGCGGAGATAGTATTCGCCAGAATCAGCAGCCCGGTGCTCTACCAGCAGGCGCATCCCCTAGATCTCCTAACGTAGGGTTACGAAGCGGGGTCAGGGTAGCTGAGGCACGACCTAGTTCGGCCGGAGAAGGGGGAACTGGCTCTTCCAGACACCCAGGTTCTCTTACCCATAAGGAACCATATAACATGGACGACCGGGAGGTCCCGGATAAGGTACAACGTGACTTGGATGACACGTGGGAGAAGCCAACAAACAAATATACGAAAATATCGAGAATAGAGAAAGATGGCCAACCTTCTTCTGAAGCACCTATTGATGTCACTAGCTTGAACACCGGACACGGAAGCATGCCTGGGGGATTCACGCCAGGTCATCGAACTCCAGACAATGATCCAGGGCGGTCCAGGACACCAAAGTCTGCGCCAACTCCGCAGGACGCGCACCCGTTGTCAGAGCAACGTCGAGCGGGAAGGATGATTGCCAACGAACCGGCTACCACGACCTCAATTAGAGTTGAACCTATTCGCCGACGGCGTAAGTGTGAGATTTAAGACCTGATGGTGTCCCGCCATAGTGTGGGGCCTCACATTTTTCGGCACTCAGGGTCTGACAGTAAGACTACAGTATCAGACGCTGAGGAGACCCGAAGTGGGGGTTCTGCGCGATATGCTCTCAGAGATGTGCAAGTGTCGGGAGGACATCAATCACGGGCATCTAATGTCTCGAACACAGCGAAAGGGAAGTCGCCGTTGCGGGCTCTTGGAGGCGAAATACCGCAAGAAGCTAGCACCTTGCCACCAGTGCCCGACCAAGACTGGACAGAGCGGGAAGGTCCATCAAAGAGCACCCAGTCCGGCCTGGGACCTTTCGAGTCACTATCCACTGAAACGACAAGGCCAAATGATATATATCATCCTGAAGCGTCTGGTGTCACGCCCCCGACTTTTCCAGGAAGCCGAAGCCGCACATCTGTGTCTAAGCCGACTTCTGTCTCGTCATCCCTCGCTAATTACTCTGGCCAAACTCTACAATGGGCGAGAGAAGACACGCGACACCATTCTTCATTCCCGCAAGTCTTAGTGGCAGTAGCCCCTACGTCCCAGGTTGCGAACGAAAAACGGGCGGGACGCACTGAGCCGACTATCAATTTAACGAATTTAGACAGGCAGGGCTCGCAGCGAACTTCAGTTCTTAAGGGTGAGGTGTCGGACCATTTACTTCTCCCAGTAAAGCGACGTCATAGCCGTGACACAAGCCCCGAGGATCAGAGGGATGATATCTCGAAAACACAGTTCTCCCCCAGAATGTGGTCGGAGCAATCGATAGTAGGCGAGCGTTTTCCAACGGGTCCCGACCCAATTCCAGTACAACAACATGGTCGCGGATCTAGCCGACATCAAGAGCCTGATGGTATTGATAGGTCTCTTGACACGGGGAAAGCCGTGGAAAAGTCTATCTCAAGCCGGCTGGGTAGTCCACCAATGCAGACGGCAGAAGCTGATCCAGAACCGCCACTTTGTCCACTGCGCGCTAATGAAACTTTGATAGCTCGGGGAGCAGCCCAAGCCCAGGACTATGCGCACGAAGGCAATCAGTATCATATCAATGCGTCTCGTCACACGGAGAGAGTCATGAAAGAGCCCGTTCCCGACCAGCTAGGTAATACATCCAGTTGGACAACAGAAGACACTCCAAGCAAATCACTTGATCCAGAGAGCGCTCATGAGACTCCCGCAGCTCTGGGATCAGCTCCAGTACAAGGCGCACACGCGTGCAAATCTCCTATGACGGAATCATGGCGAGCGAACATACGCAGAAGTTCCCCGACAATTCTGGACTCAGATTCAGCCCAAGGATATACGTGTGGAAGTGGCCAGTATCAAGAGGCTGACAATGATCACCCTTCTATTGAATCAGGACAGGTGATGGAAAAGCCCAAGGCCGTCATACCCCTATATACTACGGTGTTAGGCGTAGGTCTTATCACACTGGGAGGTATGTGGGCTAGGAGGCTTACCTAGTAACAGCCAACCTTGGATTAGCGCATTTCGCCTAAAAAAAAGCTAATAGTTCGGAATAACTTTATTTGTAATTTGTGAGTAATCGCAGTGTAACTCGGGATATTGCTGTTGTGTTAATTGATCTAGGTCGTTTCTGTAGGTGGGAAAGGTGAGGGAGTAGCTAAGTCTGGGCTACGTACAGTAAGGGGCCAAATTAATCCGGTCCACTTGGAAAATCACACCAAAAACGGCGATTTTGCTATTATTTCAAAATTTAATAACTTTACCAAATAAAATCTAAAAAATATCAGAAAATGATGAATTTAAAGAAAATTAACGATATTTTTATATATATTTTAAGGAAATTCATAAGTTGGGGTTAAAAAAAGTTACCTGAAGCCAAACCCAAAGAAAGGTGCAAAATTCCGGGATCCCATACAAATCTGCGGCAATTTGTATGGGAGATCCGATTTTTTCACCTTTATATATGTTTAAGCAAGCGTAACTTTTTTAAACTTTGTTAAATTTTTAATGTATCTTAATAAACCCTTATCCGATTCTTATTAGTTATAACATAAATTTCACTCTTTATTTTTATGATTTTATTCTAAAAAGTTATAACAGAATGCAAAAGTAGCAAAATCGCGATTTAAGGTGTGATTTTGAAGGTGGACCGGATTAATTTGGCCCCTTACTGTACAAATCGGGTCCACTTAGTTTCCGAACAGCAAATTTCAGCACATTATGATATTTAAAAATCTAAAACATAATACTTATAAGGTATACACAGTAGTAAAAATTAATATAAATAATTACATATATAATTAAACGAAAAATGAAAAATTGGTAATAAAATATTACTTATAAACTTTTAAAAAAAAAAATTATTTATTTATTTATTTATTATAAAAAACGATATATAATTATTACTTATAACGTCCCGGATAAGCTCACGGGATGGACAAGCTTACGGAATAGTTTTTAACATATTTTAATTACCTAATTTCAATTAATTATTTTTTAATACTAATAACATAAAACGGCTTACAAAAAAAGCAAAAATAAACTTAGCCGTTTAGGTTAAAAAACGAAACCCGATAGTTAATTATGCAACATTTAATTTTATTTATAAAGTCGCCCATTTTACTTTATACGTACGATATACTGGTAAATCCTTTAAAACCAATATTATCCTTAATTCGCGAAAATTAACGCCGACCGAAAAATAATCGATTATCGACCGAATCCTTAACCTAAATACGCAAACGTTTCCTGTCCGGTATTAGTATATTAAAAATATGGCGAATTTACTACTTACGTAACGTATTACGGAACGCGTTAGGATTAAATAAGTATTTAATTTTATTAAACGGTAATAAAAATTTAAAACGTATTTAAATTAAAAAATAAATTATTAAAAGGTTTTATATAAAAATTTAAAGGTATTTCGTAAATAATTTAAGCTTATTCGGGTTATAATCGTAAAATACGGTATCGTAAAGAAGGATATTTACAATTTTAATAAAACGGAATTTTTAATAAAGTTTTTTATAATAGCCGGCATAATTATTATTAATGCTAAAAAACGTAAAAAACTTAAACAAATTTAATAAAAAATTCGGAAATAATTTACAGTAATATAAATTATTAATTTTTAAGGTTAGGCCTTATTCCTATTTATTATCTTTGCTGGGAAAAACTATTTTTTTCGTTAGTTCGCCGATAACTTATTTTTACCCGATTAAAGGATTATTATAAACGAAAACGGCTGGACGATAAATAAACTGGGTTTAAAATAAATTAAATATTTCGACAAACATATTCGAACGTATATTAAAAATTCGAAACGTTTCTTAATTTTCGACGGTTACGAAAGTTATTATTCGATCGAATTCGAAAATTATTACAAAATTAACGATATTATTATACTTTATATACTTACCTATTCCTTTTATCGGTTTTAACTTTTTAACGTATTTTATTTTTCCGTATTAAAACGTATTTATTTGCTATATATCGAAGGTTTTATATAACGTTACGTTATTTATATTACCAAGGAAAATTTCATCGCCGGTTTTCGTAACGCATTTAAAGCTACCATAACGACCAATAATATTAAATCCGGATTTGCGAAAACTGGTCTCGTTTTATTTAATCCTAATAACGTTTTTTCCGAATTTGAAATTTTTTTAGTTATACTTATACTAACCGTTTTCCCGTTAACCTCCGCCGGTTTTATTTGTTCCTTATTTGCGAAAACTTTTAAAAATATTAAGGAAATAACAAAATAAAAACGTTATTTACAAAAAAGGATTAAAAATTACCCGGGTAACTTGCTGACAAAAATTGTTAAATCGGCGAGTCTTTTGACAAAAAATAACTTATTACTTTTATACGAAGTTATTTTTTTTTGAAAAAAAGTTACCTAATTACGCGAAATAAACCATATTTTAAGCAAACGTTACAAAACCAAAAACGTACGTTTCTAAAAAAAAAAAAAATACTTACTATAAAAAAGGCAAAGGTTTTTATAGCTAAGAAAAAAGGTAATGGTAAATAATTGCAGTTAAAAAAGGCTAAAAGTAATTATCGCAAAAAGGTTCAGACAAAAAAACGGAAATGTAGTATTTACGGAAAACCCGGATATAATGTACGTATTTATAAGGAAGTTATAAAAACGTCTAGCAATAAAAAATCCGATTAGTTTAAATTGATTTAATATGTTATAGTTAATTAAATTAAGTTTATTATCGCGAGGTGCTAAAAACCATCCCGTAAGCTTATCTATCCCGTAAGCTTATCCGGCACGTTAAAGACTTATAATAAGAAAATTTATATCGGTATTCGAATATATTATAAAAAAGATTAACATTTATATATATATTTTTATTTTAATAGTATAATATAAATTTTAATTATATATTTTAAACTATATATAAAAATATTAAACTTTTTTTATTTTTAAAGTTATAATCGTATAACTTTATATAATAATACTTTTTAAGTTTATGAAATTAGTTATTAAATTTTATAAAGCTTTATAAAAGTTTCGATAAGTTATAATTAATTTTTATTAATAAGTATAATTTTATATTTATATTTTAATTAATTATTAAAAATATTAAATAAAACTTAATTAAAACGAAACTTTAAAGTCTTATATAACTTTAAATCCTTTATAAGATAACATTATTACCTTTTATTATATATTAAGAATAAATAATGTGATATATTTTCTGTTTTATATACAAGGTCGTTAGGTTCAAGCCGTATTATCCAGGCTGAGCCAAAGACACAAAGTAATTACACCAATAATCAACACGATAAATACTCTACCCAATATCTTCGAACACGGCAACTATCAATAGTTTTTACGGTGATTTTCTGTTTTATATATAAAGTTTTTAATATTTAAATGTAATTTTATTTAAGAATATTATAAAAAAATATTAATTTAATAATTTAATTTATATCCGTTAATATTAAAATATCTTGATTTATTTTCATATTTATTTTTATTAAAGCGTTGTAGCGAATAGGGATAGTAACATATATTCCGGTTAATATATATTTATTACGATATATTTAATTAAGTTGTATACTCGGAATTTTATATTAAAATAATTTTTAAACTTTAATAAAATTCGCGAAAATTTATTAATTGTAGTTAACGAAAATTATAAGGAAATTACTTATATTATAAATTATAAGTTATTTATAAAAGGTTTTTAAAAGTTTTAAGAAAATGCTTATTAAATTTCGATAGTTTTAAAACTTTAAATATTAATTATAAGTTAATATTATTACTAAATAGAGTAATTTAATAAACAAGATAACGTAGAATACTAGTTTGCGAGCTATATTACTTCGTGAACTACTTTTTAGCATTTCGTAATAATTAATTTAAATCGATTATATTATTTTTTTTACTAATCGTATTTATAGTTTTTTATTAAATGTCCGTATTGTATAAGGTTTGTTATGGACGTTATATTATAATTTTTTATTAACTTATATACGACCAATTATCCCTTAACGTATTTAGATTAATATTATTTTTATTTCGAATATATTATAGCCGACCGATAAAAAACCGATTATTAATCGAATTCTTAATCCGTATATATAAGCGTTTTTTGCCTAGTTTTATATATATAAAAAATACGTCGTATTAAAAGGTTATAAAATTTTGTTATTAAACGCGTTATAAGGTTACGGGATAAGGTTATAATATTCGTTAGGGCGCGTTATAAGGCGTATTATAAGATTTATTACGGGATTTATCGAAATAGCAATTCGATTTACGTATATAAAATTGTTAAAATAAGGAATTTTAATTAAAAAATTTTTTATTATATACGATAAATAAGTTTTTTAACCGTTAAAAAAGGTAATAGTAAAAATGCATTATTAATAGTTGTTAATAATAGCCGTTATATACGAATTAGAAATTAATAATAATAATATAGCATTCGTAATAAGTTTTAATATAATACGTATATTTATTCAAAAGCTGTAAATATAGTTAGCGAAAAGGAATACCGTCGATTAAATTAATTAGATCTATTATAGTTAATTTATTTAGATTAGTTATTACGAAATGCTAAAGAGCGGCTTATAAGGTGGTGTAGTTTATAAGCTAGTATTTTACGTTAAAGTTATTAATATTTTTTAAAATATAAAGATATTAAAAGAAATTACGATTATATATATCTAACTAGATAAATGATAATTTTTAAATAAAAGCTATTTTACTAAAAATAGCTTAAGTATAATATTTACCAGTATTTAAAATTATATATTATAAATACGGCTATATAAAATAAATAAACTAACTTACGATATATTTAATATTATTTTCTATTAATAATACAGCTATTTTATTACCCGTTTGATTAAAATAAAAGCTTTTTCGCTTTAAAAACTTTTCGTATTCGTATTAAACTATAAATTATTATTTAATAAATATTTCAAACTTCGATTAATTATTAATATAAAAGGAATTTTTATATACGTTAAATTATTCCATTAAAATTTTATAACTTTAAGAATTGAATTTATTATATAAAAGAAATATATAAAATAGTAAATATAATTATTTATAAAGTATATGTAAACTAGTAAGTTATTTAAATAAAATTAGAATTTTCAGTATATAGAAATATTAAAAAATAAAAGCTGATTAAGATTTAAAAGGTTAAAGCTTAATATATATATATATATATATATATATATTATTAATTAATTATAAGAAAATTATTAATAGTATTTTTAAAATATACTAATAGATAAGATTTAATTATAAATCGTTTTTTATATAAATTAAACGTAATTCTTTTTTGCTTTTTACATTAATCAAATTCTATATAAACTAAATACTTTTCTAGTATTTTACTAAGTATATATATATATAAAATAATTTCTCTAAAGAAGACGTAACCGTGGAATTAAATTAAACAAATAGATAGATTATGTTATCGGTTATTAAGTTTTACTAAACCTTAACTTTTTTATAGGCGTTTTATTTTAAGGTGATTTTAGATTGCCCAGTTATGCCTTTATCGACGATTATTCTTAACGGAATTCTGGACGGTTTTTGCAATCCGGAGCAGTTGGATAAATTATCGTTCGTAACTTTCCAGTTTGTATCGATTTAAGAGTTAAATTTTAACGTTTTTAAACCCGTTATCGTTATCCTTTAATTTTGTTAGTAATTTTTTTATAAGCCGGATATTTTTTGGTATAAATTTACGTAAAAATCGATTATTTCCGTTATTTTAAATTAAATTATATTCGAAAATTAAAAATAAAACTTGATTTTTTTCGGAAAGGTTATTAATATCGATAAAAACGTCGAAATATTTTATTCGGCCGATTATTTTATTTAAGTCGGGTAATTTAATCGAGATTGTTTCCGTCGAGATTCCGGAGATACGGAGTATTGGGATTTTATATTCGGACTTGGCCGGCATATTTTAGTTATCTTAATTAATAAGGGTTTAAGATACCTTAAAATTAATCGAAATTAAAGAAGTTATAAGATTAGTAAAGGGTTATAAAGCAGTTATCTTATACGGACTTAAGATTTACCGTAAAAAACTTAATATTTCCTAAATTATTATTTAAGATTCCCTTTGTTAAATTAGCTAGAAAGTATAAAATTTATTAGGGTTAAAATTTGTCGGTATTACGTAATAATTAGCTTCGGGATAAGATTTTTCGCGACAGAGGTATAATTTATTGTTATCGTAAAAATTATTAATAATTACCGTATTCGAAAATATTAAGTAAAGTATTTATCGTATTAATTATTAGTATAATTATTTCATATCTTTGGTTTAGCCTGGATAATACGGCTTAAATCTAACGACCTTGTATATATATAAAATAATTATATAAGCGTAATTAAAAAATATCTTTAAAAACTTATTTTTATTTTATATAGCCTAATAAAAACGAAATAAGAATTTAAAATAAGCTAATAAACGCTAATAAAGCATACGATATATTTAATTAATTAGTTATTAAAGTCTTTAAACGTTTAAATGATTATTAATATAATATTAAAGCCGAAGAGTTAAATTTATTTACCGGTTTTAAGCTAGGGTATTTATAAAAACAGCGTTTTAAGGTAAATGCGAACTAGTTATCTTTTAACGGTATTAGTAATAAAGTCTTTAAGTTTATAGTAATTAAAAAAGATACCTAAACTTGAAATTACTAAGCTATAAAGATATTGTTAATATATAATATATATATGTCGATAATTAGTACTTTCAGGTGCCCGCGGCTAGTGCATCTAGGCTGCGAGCTGCTGCCTAGGACAGCCTTTGTCCAGGAACCATCCTTTGTACAGCTAAACGTATATATAAAAGCGATTGCCCCTAGACTTTTTCAGTCTTTCCTAAAACAACCATGCGTATTTTACCAGATTCCTGTATTTAATTATTATAATTGCTAATATAGTAGCATCTTTTAATTAATAGATAACAGTAATACGTTAAACGAAATAATTATTGGCAGATTAAGTTAATTAAAAAAAAATATAAGATTTAAAAAGAAGTTACTTAATTAACTTAGGAAAAATAAGCGGTTAACGATAATAAACGAACAAAAACGTATCCCAGGGCAACTCCTTACAACTAAACAAAACAGTTTACCTAATAAGGGCTTTATCTTTATGCGAAATAAAAAGATTACAAAGAGTAATTTATTTCCTTTTTCTTTCGATTAAAAAAACCTCTAAAACGAAAGGTTTTATAAAAAAAATAAAAGCTTATAATAAACGTAACGGCAGGAAAAAACCTGCCTTTAAAACTTTCCTAAAAAAAACCTTATTACTTTAACAACCACAATTAAAAAATCGATATAAAACTTTTATATAGAAATAACAACCTTAAATAAAATTAAATAAGTTTTATGCGTTCGTAAATATTAATTTAAGTAAAATTATAAAAAACGTTAAAAAACGAAAATATAAATATAAATCGGTTAAAAATAAAATTAAATATTTAAAACTTTAATAAAAAAAGCGGTAATATAATAAAGCGAATAAATAATACCGTAAAACGATTACTAAAAATAACCCGGTTCGGAAACGCACCCTAATAAAAACCGTTTTAATTAAAAACGATACGGAACTTACGAAATATAAATACGCGCAAAAACGTTTTACAAAACGTTCAAAAGGCGGAAGGTTTATAAGAAGCCCTTACTACCGTCGAAAGCGACGTAAAAAAGTTTAATCTCTTAAAAAAA
>QJNZ01000260.1:0-109384 GCA_004155055.1 Monosporascus sp. CRB-8-3
CTGAACGGCTAAGTTCATTCTTGCTTCTTTTGTAAGCCGTTCCATGTTGTTGGTGTTGAAAAATGGTTAATTGAAGTTGGGTAATTAGAATATGTCAAAAATCATCCCGTGAGCTTGTCCATCCCGTGAGCTTATCCGGAACGTTATATATAATAATTAATAAGCCCGGGAGGTTTTTCGAACAAAGTTACGTTAATAAAATAACAATTATGTTAAAAATAAGGTATAAATCTCTTCGCGAAAACTTCGAATTTAAAAAAGCCCTAATATTAACCGTTAATTTTATATACAAAACTAAATTACTTTATAAATATTATCCGATATTTTTTATCCTTCGAATAAACCGTCGCTTTTCAAGTTAACATATTTTTTTTTCCTTTTCGAATATATTAATATCTAACCCGAAAAAACTTTATTTATTACGAAAAATATTATTTTTTGTTAAATAAAAATATTAATACCATATAACTTCGAAAAATAATAACGATTTAACTATATTAAAAAATAATACGGCTAAATATAACCGAACGCCGTACGTTTATTTTAACCGATTAGATTAAAACTTAAAATGGTAGGAATACAAGTAAAAGCAGCTCCACTTCTGTCTTACTTATTGACAGGGTTGGCACGGGCCAGAAGAATAAGATTCTGAAAGTTTACGAACTGCACCTTAATACCCACTGACCTGCTGGTACGACAGGTTAAACCTATAAGGTTATCATCTTTCAGCACCATTCTATTACACCGTATTACCTTCTTTTTCTCAGCAGACTCGAAGCCCAGCTCCCGCCCCACAAATATCAAGGCATTCCATACGGAGATCACTGCCACACCACTTCCAAGACGCCCGCGTAGCCTATATGACGAAACACGATCATTCATTTGGTCCTTCTCTAGATGTACATAGCGAACCAGGCGGGGAGGGTCGAACTGGGGATTGTATGACCGAACAAACCTCTGCTGAAGGCCATATTCGACAGATATCAGCGGACGTGGCATCTATTTGGAACCTAGCTTTGGTACGTGGGTTCGATTCCTTGGCCTAACATTGAGAGGCAGGAGATGTCGTTTGTCATATGGTCAAAGCTCATAGCTGACTTGTTAAGCCCTAAAGCACCCATACCCCGTTCTAGAGGAGCTTAATGTCCGGGGGACTCTGTAGGGACTCCTTACCGCGTAGTTATAAACCATTCCCCAGTCTCGAATATCGATCCCATCGTCCGTGGTTGTACTAGCAACGTCTTCCGGTTATCACCAGTCGTACCTTCCCCCACATCTCCGAGATCTCTCCCAGCAACGAACCCCGGGCAACAAGACAGCGGACAGGCCTTAAATAGATAGATATTTCCTTGACACATCGCCCACAAGGGCACGAAGGTCAATGGTCCAATGGCCAATTCGAAGACTCATGTCCAACGACACAGAGTTCGAAGACCTTGGGTTCGAATACCACTTCAACCCCCAGAACAAACCTCATTTCGAAAGCTCATGTCAATCAACAATGACACAGAGTTGAAATGTCCAAAACAAACCATTCAAACCACATAGTTACAATTTTTTGGCCCAAGACTTGACTATTTTTGCTACTCTTACGCCTTGCCAGTTACTGCATACCCCCTGATACTAGGGGCATGGAGTAGGCTCGACCCTATCATCGCCAACATCATCTGGACGGTGAAGATTAGGTATTTATGAGGGTCTAAGTATGATGGTTGCTACCTGGTCTAATATTCCTGTATCGTCAAAATTCCGCAGAGGCCTTAAGATCTCCCCTCTCATTGCAGAAGCACAGGGGACCCCACCACCGGTTCCGGACATGTCGATGAGCCATCCTCTTCGCTTTGGTGAAGTCCGCGGCCCAGAACACGCACTCACAGTACATAAGCTCGAGAAAGTCTTGCTGAAAACTCCGGCGAATAGACCAGTCCAGTGCTGTCGAGTGGGGCGGAACCTCATGCTCTCGGGGGTAGTGCTTCGATGCGTTGGCTCGCCTATCTGAGCTATTGCAATGGCGACCTGTGTCATTAGGTCCGTGGAGGATCCCCGAGTCGAGACATCCGAGCCAGTGGTGTACGGTAAGCCATCTTAACTCCTCTTTGATCCCCAGAACCTCTAGTATTTCCATTGTATTCAGATCATGCGGGGTCATTGGGGGTACCGGTATCGTACAATGTCGTCCGGATTACTTAGTAAGGGGTAAAAGGGATCGAGCCATCTGGACCCGGAAGTATATTGTTTCCGTCGTCGGAGTAACGATGCACTTTTCATTAGATATTATCCATCGAAACGGTGGCATAAATGCGCCATTGCTGGTGGATGGCTTGAACCGAGTAGACACACCGTGGGGTCCGGTACAGCTAAAAGACAACCCCCAGAAACAGCATATTAGGAAGTATAGAGAACTCCTATATAAGACTCAGTGGCAGTGGGAAGAAACGGATGTTTTCAATGTACCGACGACAACATTGTGTTCGATTAACTTAACCAGTAACCAAACTCGAGCTGGCCCATCTTGTCGACAGGTTGACAGCCCTAGAAAAAATCTGGCGGCGAAGGCCTTCTTCACCACTGCATTAGGTCTCTGGCCTTACTGGGAAGGGTCCCATCGTAAAAGATATATAGGGAACTCAGAATCGATATAGAAAGGACTTGAACGGCGTAGGGCAGTTGGTTTGATCGTCCAAGGCGCACCACCAATCCTGATTATTGATAGATAGGGGTAGCTTTGACGAATGGCGCTACGGTAATGAGCCAAGCCAATATGCTTAAGGGGAAGATAGTAAGTAACTATGGCCTATATGGGTTTCAACGACTTTCAACGACTTTGAATGACAACTCCCCATATACCACCGCCCTCAACTGCGGGTTCGCACAGCGAGCGTAATCCTAGTGCGGCTTATGAGTGAGCAATCCCGGGTGCATCGGATTCCACTCGAAGCCCATTGGAGACGTAGGAAAATGGTCAGCAAAGATCCGGGGACTCTCAGCCGTTCCGACTGTATACACTTGCAAGAAGAGTCCACGTTGCCTCTCGGTGTCCCACCAATCGAGGGGCCTAGCTAGGTAGTATAATGACCTAGGTCGGCTGCATTAAGTTGGGTTAGCAAGCGACAGAGCTAGAGAACGAGAAATCGTTTAGGGAAAACGAGAGATTTGAACGTTGGCATTAGTATGCTTACACCTGCGTTCTCCGCTGCCCATGACGGTTCCTCTCATCATCACTTCCTTATGTAAGCCTACCCCTGTGCTTGCCACAATTCTAGTGCCGATCGTGAGATTGGTTGCAGGGAGGTGCGGGGATTACAAGGACTGACACAATGTGACACAGAAACACACACAGAGACCGTCAGCAATGAATAGCTGTTTCAGGCTTGATCGGGCTCACAATCTGGAGACGATGATGCGAGCCAATTGTTACTGTCCAATGCCTCCCATTCTCTTTACTGCCCATCCCCATGTAATAACATCAACAGGTGTTCAGTACGGTAAGCAGATATCAAATCAACGACTTAATTCTGCGGCTTGAAAATGACCGAACTGCGTTTGACCTAATAGGGCTGTGGCGCATGGGGGATAACATCATAGACCTTCTGCTAGGCCAACTCGTACAGTATGGGCGGACATGAGCTCAGTATGGGCTGACGGACCTTGAGCTTCCCGTGAATGGACGCGGCATTCCACACATACCTACCTAGGCAACCTGTCTTATACACCCAATTGTTTCCTGTTATGATATGACGCCATGAACGCACTACGTACGGTTTGGAACAGATTTGCCAAGCGACTCGCCATCTTTGGACCAGCTGGTCTCTATATCATATTTGCTTAGTGGTGGCATATGCGTCATAGGAAAAGACAGACAAGCGGCAACCGAGGAACATCAGTGCAAGTAGAAGGTAGGGCGCGGCACCCGTCCTTCCCTCTGCTAATGGCTCGTCTACCAAGCAGCGGATGCGGGGTCCTTTTTCACATGCGGCCTGTTCGACTTGACAACGAGGTGGTCCATCCGATCACCCCGACATCGATTCCTATGCATTTCAGAGGTTAGTACTTTAGTACTAGGTAAGCTGTTTGGTTGGTGGGGCAGCTGAAGCGACACCACAGACCATACTTGGTATGATGCCGAACTACTAAATGATCCCTGTGAACTACTGCGCCGTCACATTCCGCATACTGATTTTAGTATAGTTGGCCCAGTTACCAATGTGTTTGCCGTTCTTTAGCCGTTGAGATAGGCTGATATTGGGCTTTTGGATTAGCCTTTCAGCGGGAGTGACAAGCAAGGATCATTCACTTACGCCTAATACGTAGTAGCAGGTCTAGACTTGTGGGCACTACATACAACACCACATCTATTGAATCATGCAGATAGGGTGAATGGGATGCTTGAGAATACCAATTTCCAGAATGTATTAAGCAGCTACGCCTGCATCCTTGGATAGCTTGAAGTTAAAGACCTTCACTCGAGATTCTAAATCTCCAAGAATGAAGCATCTCAAGACATACCCGAGGACTGAAATAACACCTTACCTCATCGAGGTCAGGCCCTCATTTTTGAGGTGTGGCTGCGCTTGCGGCGCAGCTGTGGCTAGTGCTCTGCAAAGAATGTAACTTTAGGTACCCTTTAGCGCGAACCCATAGAAACAACAAAACCTCAAAAAGAAGGCCAGATTGCAAATTGTAACTTTTTGCGCCCGTTGTGAACGTTCCCATACAAATTTCGGAAACCTTTCTATAGGGTGGCTCTTTAAGTGATATGCCAGAGGACCAGAGTACTACTAATTCTGGCGTGCACGGTGCACCTGGCTAAACTGGCAAATACTTCGTTTGGCAGATGGAGGAAGCGATCCACGATCCGTATCCACCGATCTAACCAATTATAGACGATCTGAACCTTAAATCAAGCTGCGTTAGCGTGCCACATATCCAGCTATGACGTAGTCCATCACAAAACCTCACGTCACTATCAACCTTCAAAGCTGGAGAACGTCAATGGAGAAGAGCCATCAATGATCTAATAGGTAGCACCTCATCAGGACAGTCAGGGACGTCATTAGGTAATGTACTAGGCATGTATGCATGTATGTATGTATGTAGCTCTGCCTGCAATGCAACCCGTAGCTCTAACAAAAAGGTACCTTCCAGGTTGCACGGATACCCGTAGTAGTGCCATGTACCCATCCCTCACTCAGCATCCTGACTTCCGGTAATCTCAACCCCTACCTCAATGTTTACCCAGAAAGTAAATTTGCATGGACGTTGCGTCAATCTTCCTTTTGCCTTGAATCTACTGTCCCACCAATCCCCAAGCCGTTTCCAGGTTCTCTTTCATGCCAGACGAGCTGGTATAAACACCTTTTACCCTCCCCTGGGTCCGTGACAGCTCTCTTGGTCTCTTCCTCAATTATTTTCCTACTCCTCAGAAGGAAGAACACCACCCCAAGTATACCCACCTAACATAATATTTTCCTTTTTGATACCCCAATTAAGCAGTGTTTTGTTTTCTAAACCAAACAGCAACATCTTCAACCCTTGACCGCCTTTCTCACTCTTACGAAAGCCCGAGCCATAGATAGCCTCCACAAGACGACGACATAATCCACAGCAATCATGGCCAGCGTAAACAAGCCTTTTGATCCGAAGCAGAAGGACGCGGATATCAACCGCAAGCTTCAGGTTTATGGAATCATCAGTGCTTTCCAGAACGGCAAGGTCCCATCGGTAAGTTTCTCTCTGAGCCGACGAGCAGTATTGGCCCGCCTTGCCCGCACTTCTATGACTGACATGCTTCGCGGCAGAACGAGCAAATCGATGTTGCTCTTAACAGCTTCATGGCCTCAAAGGCCCTCGCGCACCCGTCGGAAAAGCTTTCCGAAGAAGGACGAGCCCTTGTCCAGGACTTCAAAGAGGTTGTCAATCAGGCCAAGTTGCTTTTACTATCCAAGAATGAGGGCAACCTTTTACAGGACTTCATCTGGCAAACCGAGCAATTCGATGTCAAGTCTGTCAACAAACCTGATACACCTGTAGACAAGGATACGGCCAAACAGCACGGAGATCAGGCCATGCAAGGCCTACGAACACTGGGTACTTTGATTATCACCAACGGTCAATTCCGCAAACTGCGTAAGTGCTGGCGTTCGTCGAGGACTCGTTTGAAAGCATACTAATCTTCTTTTAGTGAAGGATGCCACCGTCCTCCTGCGGGATATTGCCGGCGATGCTGCAACCAATGCCGCATCGAGGGTCAGGCCCTCGGAAGAAGAACTTGCCAACATCGATGAGCCCGCTCAAGACAACACGTGGCACAATACGCCCGACTTCTCCAAGGCCAACGTGAAGAATCAGCTGTATGGAGCTTACAAGGGCGACCCGCAGAAGGATACACGGGACGTCGCTGATTCGACTGCCAATGCTGCCAGGAGACCCGACGGTTCTCTTGATCCCGGTGCTGCCGCTCGAACTGCTACTGATCGGCTCAAGGAGAAAGTACCCGACGAGAAGATGGATGAGACCAAGCAGCGGACGAAGCAAACAGCCCATGAGTATCGTGCTCGTGCCAAGGACTACTTCTCCAAGAAGGTCCCGGAAGAGCGCCGTGACAGGACTATCTGGCGTCTGAAGGTGAGTCGAGTTCGAAAACGAACAACATGATAGTTCTCAATGCTGACACGTACTAGAAACTGGTTCTTGAATGCCAGCAACACCCTGACTATCAAGAAGCCATTAACACCTTGCTCGACTTGGCCGATGAGTACGGCGACCACAGTAAGCGGCTCGCTGCTGGTGGCTCTGGCACAATGAAGGAGACGAGATTCGGTCTCGCCGAAGCCGAGGCAGACTTGAAGGTAAACGTTCCTGGAAGGTTATAATTGCAGGGGCGAGATACTGACATGATGATAGACCCTTATTGAGCGCTTTGCCAACGGCACCTCGACTGACGACCTCTGGTCTTCCATTAAGGCCATCTACGACGATGCTGACAGAGACCCCGAGCTCAAGGACTGGTTCAAGGATCTCAACCGGTACATCCGCAGATGCCTCAAAGAAGAGGGATACATTCTGGAAGAGGAATCCGACCGAGACTGGAATCGTCTGTACGACCACGGCAACTACCTCCTACGCGACAGGTACAGGACCCACACCGACCGCATCGTTGATGAGATTAAGTTTCTTGGAGATCAGTTTGATCAGGATCCCCAGAACAAGGCCTTCGCTGAGTCCGTGGAGAAGCTGTTCAAGGACCTCGGCACCGACGAGAGTGGCAAGTTCACTTTCAAGCCCCACCTCGTGCAAGACTTGAGAGATGTGATCATCCCTGGTATAATGGAGAAGACTGCCTACATCCCTGTTCCACGAATCGAGTATTCCGACCCCCAGATCGACGCCGTGATCGAGAACCTCGTTTTGGAAAGTGACAACTTCATGCCTAATGTTTTGGAAGTTGCCAGTGACAACTACTTCCGCTGGGGCCGCAAGAAGGTTGCCAACAAGAGCCAGAACAAGGTCGAAATCAAGGTCACCGGCGTCCAGATGGATCTGCGAGACGTCAGCTACTATGTCAACCGAAAGCAAGGTTTCCCCTCTATCACCGACACCGGCGTCGCCAATTTCTACCTTGGCGGCGACGGACTCAGCTTCAAGATGAAGCTGTCCAACGCCGACCCTACCGACAGGCAGAATTTCTTTAAGGTTGAGAAAGTCGATGTGGACGTTAAGCACCTCCAGATTAAGCTCGTGAAGTCCAACCACAAGTTGCTGTTTGCCCTGTTCAAACCCATCATGCTCAAGGTCCTTCGTCCGGCTATCCAGAAGGCCGCGGAGAAGCAGCTCAAGGATCAGTTCAACAGATTCGACCAGTTGCTCTTCCAGGTGAAGCAGGAGGCCGACCGTGCCAAAGAGTCTGCCAAGAAGGACCCAACCAACGTACCCAGCTTGTATAAGCGCTACGTCCAGGCTGCTCAAAAGCAGGTGCTCCAGGGCAAGAAGAAGGCTCAGGCTGCTGCGTCTGACAAGAAGGTCAACATGGCCGTTACCAAGGAGGACAGCATCTTCCCCGACATTCACCTCCCTGGAGGAGTCAGTTCCAAGGCAACCGAATACAGAGAGCTCGCCCGCCGTGGTGAGAAGTGGGAGAGTCCTATCTTCTCCATCGGTACGGCCTCGAAGAGCAATAGCATTCCCCCTGCCCCGACCATTACCCGCAAGCCGCACGCCGTCTCTACTGGTCGCATCAACGAGAGCCACACTGATGGTTACTCCAACAGTAACTACACCAATGGCAACACCAACAACAGAACCGTGAATGGCAAGCTCGGGGCACCGGCCCCCCCTACGACGGGTAGCCACACCGTTGCAATCTAGGAAGCATAATGCCAAAAGGCCTTCTTCTATTAGGTGGTCTGATGAGATGACTCGGTGGTGATGTGGATAATTCTCTCATGAGTTATGCATGTTTGCACATGGGACAGAACACGAACCGCGACACAAAACTTGAGCAGAGCTGCAGAGATGGTTATACCCTCGGATGGTGGATTGTCTGGAAGGTGGCACGAGTGCGAATGATGAATGGTACCCCTTTCCCTACGACTTTTTCCTTAGTTATTAAACGAACCAGTGTATTCGTAATAGGCTTCACGTAATAATATAAATTGCGTATTTCGATCTGACCTTGATCTGTCTTTTTGTGTAGTTGCTCATGTTATTTCTACGGTGCTGGTCGGTTGAACGTGGCTCACGTGGCGCAGGCGGAAAGAAGTAGCTCTACTAGCTTATCTTTACCCATTCGGGTCACGTGATTCCGCTAACGTCAACAATACACTCCTCAACCCATTGTTTGTACCTAATTCTAGTTCATGCCTTCCTTGTAGGTACCTCAGGTACCTACCTAAGGAGACACCGTATGGCGAGGAGACTTTGTGACATTCTTAACGAGTTAACAATTGACGCCTAGTAGAAAAACAACAGCCCACAAACCTACATGCGATCACGACGACTTGACATAACGTGGTAACAGACAGTGGAATTATAGAAAAATGGACGCATTGAAGAAAGAGCAGACTAACATTCTCGGTAAGTTCTATGTTCTCTTTTCGCCGATTCCTCGAAGTGACATGACGATGCTCGGATGCACCTTTCTTGAGCGGCGGCGGCTCGATGGATGGAAAGTCAATTTGCTCGGTTAGGAAGGGTTCGCTCTGTTTGGCCCTTTCCCTTCCTTAAGCTGATCTGGCCACTTGCTGGAGGGGCATGCCTGAAAGCTCCATGGATCGATTGCCTGAGGTATCGACGATCCGCATATGCGGAGGGGATATCATGTGTTGTTGCTGGTCGTCGTCCCGGAAAGCATGGCTGTTGCCTTGTGGAAAGCGGATATCGCTGTTGCGGATGGGCACGGCGGCTGCAACTCAAGGGCAAAGTTGATCGACGAACAAACTGCCTTAGGTTTTCGACACGGCACGAGACTGCACATCCAGTGGCTTTCTTTCCTACAAAGTTTCGGATGGTGTTCAGGACGCAACGAACCGTAAACGCCTCCACACGTCTTATTTCTTACGCTTGCTATAATCTACCATTTCTGCATCGACTACCGCCGCAATTCTTATCCAGAAAACAGCTCAACACGCACGGTACCATGGCCTCCTCCAAGCATGACGGGAAGAACGCTGAAGCGCGGTGCACCACCACTGGAGGCGTCGACAACAAGGCCGGTGAGGGATCTGATCGGCAGGCCGCCGCCGCCGGCGGAACACCGGCATCATCAGACTTTACTACTAGCCCTGACATGGACGCCGCCGGGGCGGATGGATGCTCTACTGGAATCCGTCGGGGCAACCCGGCCCGACACAGCAACTACCGCGCAGGAGCAGGAGGAGCAGCGACGGGCCCTGCACGAGTACCTGAGCCAGACCTTGAACATGAGCCAGGGCGAGAACCAACAGGACCAGTATCACGGAGACGTGAATCGGAACCAGGACCAGAACCAGGACCACGACGGGGATGATCAGGACGAGAAAAAAGCTGATGACGACAGGGAGGCTGACGATGAGGACCTTCTAGATCGTCACAACCGCACCGTCGCGCAGATCCTCACACGCTTCAGAAATGTCATCGGGGCCGCTACGGAGCCGCTGCCGCGCGAGGGCGCCGTGCTCGAGCACGCCGCGCTGAACCGCTTCACTATGCAGACAGAGATGGCTGCCTTGGTGAGTTTCGTCATTCTCCTTTGTTGCACCTCACGCATTCACCCCTACCCGCGTCCCTCCCCTTCAGTCTCCCTTTTACCTCGCCTTATCGTCACCCAGCCTTACCAAACCGAGTCCTAACCTCGCCCCGCCTCGCAGATTACCGAGGTCCAGAACCTGCTGGCCCTCAACCGCGAGATCAAGGCCCTCTGGATCCGCGGCCCGCTGCGCAAGCCCGGCGAGAACGACGGCCTCGACGCCGAGATCGACCGCAAGTCCGCGGCCGTCGCCGACCTGTACCAGAAGGCCATGGACATGTTCGAGGAGAAGAAGAAGGCCGAAGCCCGCGCCGGCGCTTCTTCCTCGGCTCCCGGCGGAGAGGGCAAGGGCAAGGACGCCAAGGGCGAAGAGGGCGTGAAGAAGGAGTCGCAGTGTGAGTCACAGTAGGCGGCTTGAAGTGAGGTCCAGTGGGGAGGACGCGAGACGTACTGTGATGTGGCCACTGGTCTGTTGTTTCGAGATGCCGTGCCGGAGAGAGAGGTGCCTCTGATGGTCGTCAAGAGGATTTTTCGTATGACGACACAGTCTCTACCCATGGTTCTGAGGAAAACAAATCATTATGTGTATGTGGAGGCTTTTCTACGTCTTTACATGACGGGGGTCGAGGATTTCACAGGGCAAACGCATAGTCTCTAGACGTCTAGCTAGGGCTTTTGGCAATGCATTCATCTCCCCATTTTTCTATCCGCCGATTCGCAATATCCGCTGCGGCCTATCGAACCGACTGCGTAGTGTCTTACAAGACCACACGGTAGTTATATCAACCACCACGGGGAACCACTGAGTAGTGTCCCGGCGGCGGAAACTCAAAAGTCCCTAGCCATCACCCTCTTCCGGATCCTCACCCTCATTGCCCAACTCGTCCTCGAGCTCCTTGGGCACGCCCTGCACGCCGACTCGCTTCTGCGCAGCGTCGATCCCGCCCGCCGTGGCCCAGAGGAAGTAGTCGGACTTGAAGTTGTCGATCTGGTGGAAGAAGCTGTGGAATCTGTGTTTTGCATAATGAGATCAGTAGCTGTCCCAGGGCGCGATATCGATATGTAGAAGAAATGAAGAAAAAAGGGAAGAATAGCAGAGAGAAGGTACAAGGGAAACAATGCGGGGCCCCAATCGGGATTGGGGAAATCAGGTTAGACTCACGAGTTCTCCTTCTCCTCCAGCTCGAAGATGTGCCGGTATATGTAGTAGTCCTTGAACTCGCGGATCTGTTGCTCGTAGTTCCCGAAGTCGAGGGGCTCGAGGCCGAGGTTGTCGACGGCGCGACGGTTGTAGTTGTCGAAGACCGGCCTCTCGAGCAGCAAGCCGAGCCCGGGCGCCTTGGGGATGCTGATGCGCGCGGGGCCGTACGACTCCGACACGACGGACAGGGGCGCGCCGCACCGCGTCGCCAGCACCGCCATGCCGACCATCTTGCGAATCTGGTGCATCATGAACGACTGCCCGTGCACCTTGAGCGACAACCACTGCGTGTCGTTGATCTGGATCGGCTGCGGGTCCGCCACGAATGACTTGATGGTCCGCTTCGCCGACGGGTCGTCGTGCGACTTCTGGATCGTGTAGTTGTGGAAGTTGCGCGTCCCCACGTACTGGTCCAGCGCCTGCTGCAGCTGCGCTATCCGCTCCGGCGACGCGCGGTACCGCCGCTTCGCCGCCACGTACGCGGTCTTTATCTGTCGGAGTGCGGCTTCCACCGGGCTCAGTTCCTTGGGTTTCGGTTCCGTGCCGGCTTTGCCTTCCTCCGTATTCGTCGTGCCTCCGGGCTCCCCGGGTGCTGATGCTAGGTTGGCGGCCACCGTGGAGTCTTCTCCAGCTGTGGCGCTGTTTGTAGGCTGGGTGGCCTTGGTCGTTGCAGAGGATGTCTTTTGAGCCACGTCGTCGGAAGCCTTCACCATCGTAGTATCTTCTGGTTTGTCCTCGGCCTTCTCGCCCGAAGCATCACCTGCAGCGTTAGGGCCCGTCGACTCCTCCTTGGCGGCCACTGCCTTTTCAGACGCATGTATACGTTTAATCACAGCGTCACGTATACGGGGCTCCAAGCTATCCAGGATTGGCTTGATGCAGTTTTCCTCAACCTCCTTCCAGTAATCCTTGACTTCACCTAGCCGCTTTGCATAATCCTCCTCGACGCCCTTCTCCTTGACTGACTCGAGCACCTTCTTCCCGAGGAAGCTTTCAGGGTGTGGGGGAAGCAAGCAGTAGCTGGGCATCAGATACTCGTACCATCTCGAGTCGCACGCCTGGTAGCAGCTGAACGCATTGTTCGTCCTGTGGATCCCCCACACCCGTATCTGTGGCGGCAGCGCGTCGTTTATCTTCTTCACCACGTCCGGATCCTCGATGATCAGCTTCAGCGAGATCATGTTGCCGGCGGCGTGCACGCCCTTGTCGGTCCGCGCGCAGCGCACGAAGCTAGACTTCCGTGGGTCGTCGGCGTTGGCCTTGGATATGGCCTTGGCAGCCACGAGCGCCGCGAAGATGTCGCCCTCGACCGTCTTGTCCTTGTGGTTGATCTGCAGGCCATGGTACCCCGTCCCCGAGTACCCGATGAGCACGGCGACCTTACGCTTCGGCCGCCGCTCCTCGGCCGCGATCTCCGCCTCGGGGAACGGGATGCTCATGTAGCTGTGCTCCGGTTCGCCTTCCGCGGCGGCCGCGCCGTTCTCGTTGACCCGCCTACGCTTCCTCTCCTGCCATTCCCCGTTGCGCTCGCGCCTGTTCACGGGTTTGCCGCGGCTACTCCCTGGTTGTTAGCTGGCGTTGGCTTGGGGGCTCTGTCTGGACCGGAAGCGCTGGCTGGCATCACCGAAGTGGCTACTCACTCGTCCTTCCCCGCATTCTTGCGGTTGTTGCGACCTCTGTCCTGGCCTCTCCCCCCACCTCGATCGCCTCCACGCCCGCGATTTTCTCCCGATCGTTGATCTTTGCTGTTAGACCCCGCAGGAGTTGGCTCGGAATTGACAGGATTCGCAGCAGATACGCCGGCTTCGCTGACATTCGCAGAGGGGAGGGCCGCGTTGCCGCTGGCTTGCTCGTGCGTATCGTTTTCTGCAGCCATTGTCGGAAATGCTGGTAAGGACGCATTATCCTCCCCCGGTTACCTACTAGGAAAAGAATCGATTGCGAAGGCCAATCTTGAAGTACCTTCAACTGTGGAAATATTCCTTATCGATAAGACCGCATAGCTGCTTGGCTTTACGTGTGGGATATGGACATATGCTCTAAAGCAGTAAGGGTGTTCTCAATTGCTGCATAATTATTGGACGAAGTACCAACACCAACTGATGATAATTACCCAGCCTTCATCCTTACACTCGTATGCACATCACATCCATCTGTTGTTGTCTGCTTGCTGAATCTGCTTTTCAAACTGCGCAGTCTAGTTACAGGGAAAGACACGTTCCCTGAGTTTAATGTACCCTATAACTTCTACCTAATCTTAATACGGTTTCAGGGCCACGGCCTCAAAATAATTGAAGGGTTCGGGACTCTGGCATGGGCCACGACGAACGTCGAAAAATAAAAATAAAAATAAAGGTCAAGTTCTATAACGGACCATGAGATTAGTTACCAGGCAGCCACAATTCGATCAAAACCATACCCTTCTTACACTAGGAGGGTGGCCCTCAATTGATGCATATGGGATTTTCGTGATTTTTGGCTGTCAGGCCATAATCAAATCGTATGACGGCGTCCCACCAGATCTTTCGGATCCCTTCTGGCGTCGCTCAAATCCACCCGAGAGCTCCGACCGATTTCATGGATTATCATGGCCGGACGGCTGTCATGTTCCTTACCAAAGTTCTCGAGGCCGTTGTATCTGCGGTCAAAATATGCGGACGAGATGACCTGGGTGCGATACCTGTCGTTGTCCGTAGCCCTTCTAGCGTCCTTGTGGGCTCTAAATAGAGGGACAGGTGCAGCAGACTACAGCCATCTACAACTACGCAGTGGAGCTGATCCCGTCCCACGGGTAGACCTGTCGCTGCTGGATCAAGCTGTCTCGTGCCCAGCGCACGTAGAAAATCCAAAAGGAGTGGTTGTACTCGTGCACGGAACCGGGGTGACGTGAGTCCCCTCTCTCTTCTCGCTTAGCTACCTCCCAAATTGACTATGTTACGACGCTCAGTCCTGAGATCAACTGGGCCTACACCCTCGTTCCACCTCTCATTGAGCGAGGGTTCCAGCCTTGCTACGTTGCAGTGCCGGAAAGGCTGTTTCTCGATGGACAGCGCAGCGCCGAATTCGTAAGCCATACTGTCAAAACCCTTGCGGACGAGTACCCCTCGTCTGACGGCATCTCGATCGTCTCGTGGTCCGCCGGCGCCCTCGTGACGCAGTGGACCCTGACCTTTTACCCCGAAACTCGCTCCAGGGTCAGACGGCATATCGCCCTGGGACCCTCGTACCGCGGGTCCTGGATGATGGTGCCGCTCTTCTACCTGAACCGGTACTCGGAGTCCATCGTCCAACAACTCCCATGGTCTAACTACCTGGCCACGTTGAGGAGGTTCGGCGGCACGGAGGCGCTTGTGCCAACCACTAACATCGGATCCAGCACAGATCTAGTAGTCCAGCCCAGCTTTTTCGGCGAGTGGTTCAAGGGCCGGCACGATTCCTGGCGACTGAGCGGTCCTCTAGCGAGCAATGTTGATATCTTCAAAGTCTGCTTCCTGAAGGCGCTCAAAAGGGGGCGATTACCGCCGTTTTTCACGCACGACTCGTTGCTGTGGGAGGCGGCTAGCCATGACGTCATCTTCGACGCGCTGGAGAATAAGGGGACGTACGTCGGGACCGCTGACGCGATCGGGCCAGACGATTGTGAGAGCAGGCTTGCGCCCGGCCTTAAGCCGGAGTGGAGGGAACAATACAAGACCATCCTGCCGGAACTCTTCACGTACGCACAGACTCTGTCGCTCCGTGGATGGCCTGAGGTGCCGCTATACGACTATGCTTCAAGCAAATGACATATACTACCCTCTCCAGGACGGCCGCTAATATGTTGCGCTAGTGGCACGGGATGTTGCTTGTGAAGAAAGCAACTTCGCAAAACGCATTTCAAGTTTTCATATACACTTCGACTCTGTAAAGGATAATCCCACCCCAAACTTTCCCTCAGGTCAGCCTTATAAGTTGACTCACATAGAGCTCAAACCAATTTTACGCGGCGAAGGCCCAACGTGCTCAAGATCCTCGAGTAATTGCCACTAAAACCAAGAGTCTTCCAGCCCTCGCCATTGCCCGAATCTGACGCCCTCAGAATCTTATCCCATTGCGATTCCGAAGGCTTGTACTTGCAATTGAGCTCGTCGATGATGCACTGAGCCTCATTCCGCATCATTCCGTGCACATAGGCGTCTCCGATGAACTCGTAGTATTGGGCATCCTCGGCTTGTGAACGGGTCCGCCCCTCGTGTCCGTTGATCTTCGTCTGTCCGTCGCCGGAGGACGGGCTCCACGGGCGAAGGACGACGCAGAGTGGATATCCGGTGAAGATAGCAATCTCGTCCCCGACCTTGGCAAGGCGATTAACGACGCACAAGTAGCCGTGCCTGGTTATGGCGAAGCGGAACTCGCCAGCGACTCTCGATGCCCTGAAGCAAGCGTCGAATAAAGGGGGTTTCTGCTCCCCCTTACGCCCATTTACGGCGCCGTTCCCGATCCACCCAACCCAATCGTCCCAATTATCCTGAACGAAGCGAGGATTGGCAATATTTCCATGTGCGTCTCGGCCAAGTATAATTGTAAGCTTGTAAGCATCGGATATGGATTCGTCATTCAAGTACGTTTGGTCCTGGAGCGTAGATATATGGCGGAGGTCTTCATTGACGATGTCAAGATAGGTAGTATTAGAACCAGGTGCCTCATCTAGAAGCTTGCTGACATACACGATTTCGTCGGACATCGTGCACTTGACACTAGCGTAGCTCTGAAGAAGCTGTTTTCGGGAGCCCTTGAAGGCCTTGATCTCCGGTGGCAGGGCTACCCTCCGCCTGTGCGGCTTTGGGAGCTGATGAATACTTCCGGCGGAATCCGGTCGCGGGGATCCTAGGCCAGGTACACCGCCTCCGGGCATCCAAAGTGGATGCTCCCTTATTGAGTATTCGTCGCTGCCTCCTCGGTAGTCTGGTGCCCAAGAGGGCAGGATGCTCCCCGGTTCGTGACGTGCTCTGCCGGCCGCTTCCAAAAATTCGAGCCAGCCATTCTCCAGACATATACGAGCAACTTCCATGTAGGTTATCTGCCAGGGCACCCGGTAGTCGACCTCGATCCATTCGTTGGAGTCCGTCGCGAGGTTCTGCAGAGAGAAGACCTTATCCCGCGGGTCGGTAGCGCCGAAACGACGCGCGCTGCCTAGCGTCTGGAGGAGATAAATGGCTGTACGGTGCGTGCCATACAGGTCATTGAAGATCCGGCTCCGGAACTTCTGTATTTCCACCACGGCCGACAGGTTATTGAAGACGCTGCCGAGGGCGTCCTCAATATATTCGGGGTAACCACCCGCCTGCCTTGGGTGTACTATCCAGGCGAGTGAGAAGAGCTGATCCCACTCGATAGACTGCGCTCCACAGAACACTCGCGTATGGCGACATAGCGCGGCCTCCTGCTGGATCCAGACGCGGTTGAACCAGGGCCGCTGGAGGAATGTCAGGATCGCGAACGCGAGGCCTCTGAACGCCTCGGTCTGGTCGCGCTCATCGAAGAAGTACGTCTTGCTCTGGAGGTAGGACTCCAGGAGGGAGTCGCCCGGCGCCTCGATCACGGCCATGTACTCTTTGACTAGCGCCTGGTGGTCCAGCGTGGCGGCGTAGTCCATGGCGATCCGGCTCGACTCGTCCGGCGGCCCGAGCCAGACGACGACGTTCCGGGCGCCGCGGTAGATATCGCCCATCATGGAGACCTGCGCCCCGCGCTCGTCGAGGTTCGATTGGTCGATGCATATGGCGTCGATCCAAATCGTCCGCGGCCGGTCAGGCAGGCGGAGGCCGTCCAGCATCGAGAAGGCGTTCCGCTGGATCTTCATGCGCGCGCCGTTGCATGTGATCGTCTGCGGGTCCTCTGGGGAACCCCAGGTATACGACGTCGCTTCATATTGCCCGGTTGCATCTCCGAGAGTGGTTGGGACCAGCTCGCATGCGATCGCCTCTCCTGGGCGCCCCGCTTCGAGCCTGAGCAGGCGGAGCGGCTGGTGACCCTCGAGGGGCCGATAAAGCAGTGAAACGATGTCAGCATTCCAGGACTCCATTCTCCCCCCGCATATTGTGAACTAGATGCTGTGATGGTTTCAATGCTGTTCAATTCGTTGGGTGGGCTCCAGTTTTCCCTTAGCAGTGGGTAGATAGGGTGGAAAGTATCAGAGCTGAACTTTCCCCCGCCCTGACAAGTGGATATGGAAACCCGTGAGATTTTGGGGCGAGTGTATATAGCCCCTTAGCCCCCACGCAAGCGGAGAAAAAAAGGCGTCTCGGGGCTGAACGGCTTACTATTACTAACCCCTGGCCATTGCGCTATTACCAACATCTCTAGTTCCACTATACCCGAATCGAATACAAGATGCCATAAGCGACCATAGGTTAATGATTATTCTATCTCTTTTGCCTTCCACTATTTTGGTTAAAGTCCCCCAAATCTACAGCCAGCCGCCTTGCCTCGTTCCGTTTGAGTCTAATGTTCCGAGCTGGAAAATTGGACATGTCGAGGTATTAATCAAGTATTTGGGTTCATTCCACGGCTTCTTATCGGCTCCTATCACTATAAGAAAAGTAGCCGTGTTGCAATATAATCTCCAAAGAGACCTCCGAACAGTCCATGCCGCTAGGGCGTCCCTCGTAAAGGCTCTTGGCATTGCCCAGACAGAATTATCTAATGCTGAGCATTTCCTGAGACCATCTTAGGCAAGGCTTCGGGCATATCCTAAAACTTTGGAAAGATAAGTCAAAAACTGCCTTGTCTCATCTAGGCAAAATACCGATACGGCGAATGAATTAGCTAGACAGACGGAGGTTATAACTGTCACGGAAAAGGGCCCCCCAGGAGCTATAGGGATCATTCGGAACAACATTGATCCTCTCCGAAGTCCTATATTAGTAAATCACCCATGTCAAGTGGGATCACCGTTGTCTAGCTTCTTAGTAATCAAAAATGCCTCTCAAGAACTGTGCTGCTGCTCCCTAGTAACGGTAACAATAGCACTGAGCCATCCAAACCGATTGAATATTGATGAAACTTCAACATCTCCAGATCATGCCCCTTGTCGCGGGGGTTACAGATAATCTGCCCCTATTTAAGGCGCAACGCAATACAGTCCGCTCCAGCGCCCACCAGGGCAAAGTTGATTGCAAGGTGTCCGCCGAATCAGAATATTGGTAAATCTATAGAGGAAATTTCCAAAATTAATAGTATGAACGCCACTGCAGTGCTGAATATGTATCTATTTCTATGGGAACGTCAGACCATTAGGTCCAGGCGGAACCGTAGTATGTGAGCGAATAGACCACTAACTATGACTATCATATCTACTGGGGTTAGCTTCAGTAGATGGATACCTATTCGTGCAGGTGGATAGATTACGCCCTAACTTTGCAATATTATGGCCACACGATAGGTCGTGTAGAGTAGGTTTCAACGCCGCCCCTATTCCAGTCGTATTGTGCAGTAGGATGAGATATGCCACGTGATTAACATCCGCTTTAGCGTCGGGGATTTCTCGACAGTAAATCTAGCAATGAGCCTGGCGTACGATTTAACGAACCCTTAAGGCGTACTTGGGCTTCTGCCATCTGATGAGAAAGCCGTCTGGAGCATAACGACACAATGGAATATCAAGGGGCAGCGATAACGCAAGCCCACAGCCTTCCGCTCGGTGGCCCGGATGCCGCCACCGGGAGTACCCCGTTTGGCGCGATCGATACCGACAAGTATGAGGGTGACCTTATGGGCATCGATTCCGTCGCCACTCTCACGTCGGCCCGCGCCAATAGCTTGAGCGGGGTGGACGAGTTAGCAGCTGGTTTTCCTGTCTCGGCTGGCATCTTCGTAGGGAGGGAAAGGTTAGAACTCCCCGCGGAACTGGCGTTTAACATGTGGGTAGTCGCGGGCGCGGAATACTGGCCCGAGAAAAACACCGCGACTGTTTCATGCTTCATGAAGGATAGCGAGGGCTCTTCCACGCTTGGTCTCGGCGGCTCGGCAGGACCGAAGGCCATAGTGCCGATGTGGAATCTGGTCTCCGCGCTCTCGGGCTTCGGCGACACGTGCGCCTTTTCTAGTCCAGAACCAGACCAACCCGCAAAACTACCACCTCGGCGTGGCGTCCCTTCAGATCGTCTATGCGGTCTTCGATCTGCTGAACTCGCAGTTCGCCGTGGCGGCTCCTAAACTCGACAGCACGGCGTCCAACATTGTACCGTTTGCCGGGAATGCGGCGCCCATACCTTCCACGGTTCCCGTGCCCGATCAGCCCAAGACCCTGATCACTCAGAGCCCTACTGTCTCTGAGATGCCGACGGCCACGAAGAGCTTCTTGGCAGCGGCGAGATTCCAATCCTCAACGTCAGGGATATTGCAACCACCGAACGGCGAATCCACAAACCCCGCCGGACAGTCAGATGGCCCTCCAGAGGCCGGACTGACAAAAGGAGCGACCATTGAAATCGGGGTCGGAGCTGGTGTGGGGGCTCCACACTCGGCGTACTCAGAGTCGTCTTCTTCCTGTCGCGGAAGCAATCGAAGAAGCAGGGCCTTGCTTCGGAAAAATTTGCGAACATCGAGCTCACCCACCGCCTTCCGACTTCAGGCGCCCGTATTCCAGAAATGGGTTGGGCGGATATTGTTCATATATCTTAAGTGGGAACGATGGGAGAGCCGGTGACATGGAGTGTTTAGGTCTGACGTTTCTGAGTATATTATATCCGTTTGCCGCAGAACACACACGTATTGGCCATCGCTTTAGAACTGCTTCCGCAATGAAAGGAAGAACAGTCGCGACTGAAATTGGACGTTGCTGTTCAACTATCACCACGGGAACCTCAACCCACCTGTCCATGTGCCGCGTGCCTAGTTTCACTCTTTGAACGATCCGGGTCATTCTCGCGGTTCATAGCGGGATCAATTTGGCCGGTTTACATGATTTGCGCCATCTAACTGCTAGAACAATTGCTACTGCTCGTGGTTCACCTGGAATAGCCCCTTCCAGGTGGGCGATCTCCCTTAATTGTGTTAAGGAGAGCAACGATCATTCGATCGCCGCAGACCGGTCGATCGCAGCGGGCATACCTCATCAGTTTCGCGGAAGGACCAAGTCGTTGCCCGTATCGGTTTGGTTTAGCGCCGTGCCGTACTACTCTTCAGAACCGCCGGCCAAGCCCTACCCAAGACTAGAGCAGCAATCTAAGGCGCGTCTGGACCACGATCCAGTGTCTGTGAGGTACCGATCTAGGAAAAACACGCACAACAGAGCGATCTTAGCGAAAGACTCAGGGTCCACAACCTAGGTCCAGTACCCGGCCCGAAGTGTTCCGCACGGGATGTCAAACACGCCCTTGTTTTTACATTGACATGATGGCGCGTGTCATCTGTTGCTGAGTCGTTAAACATTCCACACATTACATAATTATAGATTGCTAAGCAGCGCCAGCTGCTATGATACATAAATAGTCATTAAGCTTCGACTCTTTGGTAATACACTATAGAGATAGAAAGAGACCCACCATCGTTCTAGACAGCTACATTGAGAAACACTCGCACGCCTCCTCTTATCATGGCTAACGGCAACCTCAAATTCCGCGTCGCCACTCCCCAAGATGCGGCTCGACTTCAGCCGCTGGTGCGCTCCGCGTATCGCGGCGAGGAAAGCAGGAAAGGGTGGACGACGGAGGCGGACCTCATGACCGGCGAGCGCATCGACGTTGCGGGACTCACGGCCAAAATCACGGCGCCCGACGGCGTGGTCCTGATCGCCACCGCCGAACAGGACGAATATGGCGCGCCCGTGTCCTGCTGCGAACTCTGCAGGCGCGGCGACGACCTCGCCTACTTCGGTCTGTTCGCCGTGGACCCCCGGTGCCAGGCCGGGGGCATCGGCCGCCACGTGCTCGCCTACGCGGAGGACTACTGCCGCCGGGAGTGGGGTGCCCGGAGGCTGGAGATGCAAGTCATCGGGATCCGCCGGGAGCTTATTGAGTGGTACGTGCGCCGCGGCTACCGGGTGACGGGCGAGACGAGGCCGTTTCCGTACGGGGGGCTGGGAAACGACGTGGCCCTTCGGTATGACTTGGATTTTCAAGTATTAGAAAAGGGTTTAGACACAGCCACCGCTGCGAAGGATGCATAGCTTTGTTTGGGCGCCTGCGAGCAGGGGACAGCATTATTAGAATTAATCCAGCGGGGTGTTTGGGATCGTTATGGACGCCAGTAGTCATAATTAGCCTAGAACCTAGGTGTTCATAGAGCTCTCGAAGGCCTCAGGAAAGATTGCTATATTCATATAACTTGCCAGTGCATCGCAGAATCAATATGTATTGTCCATTCGAACTACCTTTATCGTGACCGCCGGTGTTGACGGTTAGTAGGCTGTCAGGGGCTGGTTCTAATAATTGAACTATCTCTTACCAGCTAAGTCTATCCCACCGCTGTTATGATCTTTACATCCTTATAAAGTTCCGTTTAAAACAGTCAAATAATTACAGGGTCAAGTATTCTTTTGACCGGAAGTGACCATAATTATTGGTCAGGTATGGATGATTCATTTGTATTCTTAATGCCTGGATATCGTCAAGCGCGGCCTAATTATTTTGTACAGAGCCTAGCTAATTCATAGTGTCTTTGCGTGGTCGCCTAATTGCTCCCATGTGCCGCTCAATCAGAGGGTTTCACTTGTTTTGGCCTTAGACTTACATGTTGATGGAGAAGCGGAACGTCTCCCCAGGCGTTGGTTTGAATATAATGACCCTTTCAACAGCCGAAACAGTTTGTCGTTCATTGTAGGCGGCCCTGAATCCCTGTCTTAGGCAATGTGTCAAAGCGTACTTAAACGAGTCGTCAATCGCTCTCGAAGAATTCAAAAGCGCAACTCTGATTTTCACACACGAACTCTGCTACTTCTGTACTGTCTACTGAATAACCAGTTCGGCACCAACAACCATGTCCAACCCTAACGAGAACAAGTCGAACAGCGATCGCCGCCCTCGCTCCCGGCTCGGCTCGTTCAGAGCCGGCAGCCAACCTCATTCTCCATCCGGAAATCATACCTACGACAACTACACCGGCGCAGTCTTCTTGCCCAGAAACCCTGCCGAAACCCCCCCTGCTGGCCCTTCTGGCACACCTGGCTCGACCGGTGGCATCCCTCCTTCCAAATCAGCAGGTAGCATCGGCCAACCCTCCGGTCACCGCTCTCATCCGTCCGGCGGCCCTCTGACTCCCTCGGGACCTGCTGGCAACATCGGAAGATCTTCGGACACCATTCCAGGATACCAGCGTCTTCCATCCGGAAGTGGCTTGCCTCCGTCTGCGTCGATCGGTAGCATTGCCCAAACTCCCACCCACCCGCCACGACGATCCAGCTCCAACGGGCCAGCTCCATACATATCGCCTAGCCATCTCGCAAGCGCGAGTGACCAGATCATGAGCGCGTTCTCTGGTGCGGGTACTGGTAGACCCCAGTCGTCGTCCCAATACTCCCAGACACCTCCTCGCTCGATGTCTCATGGCCTGGCACTTCCTCACTCAGCATCCCCCCATGTCTATCCCCGGGCTCAGCCACCGTCCCATCCCCGGCACGTCGCGAGCGCCCAGCACTCGCCGCAGGCCCAAGTGTCAGTCCCGGTCAACCACCCCAGCCACGTCCGATCCGGCAGCGCCCAGAGGCGCGTCGTGTCCGGGCCTCCTGGAGCGGGCATCCCGACCTCGGCCTCCGGAGGACGCATCCCTCAGTCGGCGTCCCGCGGCAGCATACTGTCACTCTCCAGCGGCGGCAGCCACGTCGACCGGCTGACGTTGCAGCACCTCGTGTTCGTCATCACGGCGCTGACGCCGGGCTCCGCGGCGGACCCCGATAGCGGCATGGGTGCGTGGGTCGATTGGGAGTCGGTGCATAACCACATGTCCAAGGACGGGTGCACGTATACTGTCGATGAGCTCCGGTGAGTTATCCCTGGTTACTGTATCCTGGCTGAATACACACTTGCAAAGAAATGATCACACCGAGCTGAAGCGTTAGTGACTAACAGACTTGCCTGCAGGGACGCCTGGAATACTAAGGTCCGAGGAGATATGAGAGCCATTGAGAATTACCAGCGCAGCCGCAAGCAGTTGATGGCGACGAAGCAGGTTGACAAGAGAAGCAAGGATGGCGCTTGCGATTCGCCCGAGAAGTCTTGATCTGTGTACTTGGTAACGGGGCAAAGTAGGCTCATACCGACCTTATGCCATTTGGGGTTGATCGGGTTCGGCATCTGGTTATTTCTACGAAGCCTTCCTCCCTTGTATGTACGTACGATTTTCCGCGCCTTTATCAAGGGGCTGCATTAAATTTCGCACTGCGGAGCGTTGCTGTGCAGAGCATCGACAGGAAGATATGGTGAAAACAAGGTGCTTCTTTCCGGAAAGATGGACGCCCTAATGGGTTGCAGCTCTACTGAGAGAACAAGTCGAGCAGGCAAAAAGCCAATAGATTGAACGGCTGCTACCGGTTAGATGTGATACCGCTCAATGGACTTCAGGCCGGCGTGATGGAGAACCAATGCTTTGGTTACGCATGTAGCAATGGCTTGGATGGTATATGGGGGAGGCCCAGCTTGACGGAATTTGTGCGGGGTTTTTCCGAGTCACGTGAACGGTTGCATGAGATTGGAACATTCAACGTCTTATGGTTCTTCTTGCAATAGATACACTTCCACCGTTCACAATGTGTACATAGTAACCATCACAATACCCCTTCTTATAGCGTGTATCGGAAACCAGGGGAATAATCATCCTGTACCTAAGTTAGTCATTTCTCCGCAGAGCGAGTTGGGCTAGTGTCAAGACTCACATCATACGTTTCGAGCTCTTTCTCGCCCCGGTCTGCCTTCTTATTGTCAAGCCAGAATTTGAGGTCACAGGCACAAGTAAGGGTAATAATCAGAAGACAGGCGGTAATGCATGCATACAAGCCGGGCTTGTATCCACCAGCTGCGTCTTGACTCCTACTTGGGCGTTAGGATCATGCTTCACACACTGTGATAGTGGGATAGCTTACCTGAAGACGAGAGTTCCGGCAATACCGCCGATACCGCCAAAACCGACCATCGTCGCGCTGCAGAACGCGCGCTTCCACTGGCCACGGATGTTGTTCGCTTGGTAAGACATCACCGTCGGTATGTTCGAGTTCGCGCCGGCAGTGACGAGGAAAACTCCGAAGTAGCGGACGTAGGGTTCGGTAGTCCAGCCCAGAATTGGCAGGCCGATGAGGGCGACGATCATGTTGATGCAGATAATTGGCCCTCGCACTTTGTAGCGGTCACCCAGCCAGCCCATCAAGAACATAAAAAAACCGGCGAAGGCGTAGGGAGGCGCTACGAGGCACTGTGCCGCGCCTATGTCGAACTTCAGGTTTTCGACGAGGATGATCGGGAGGAAGTAGGCTAGAGCATAGGTCATGGTGGTGGTCGCCAAGAACATCAAAGCGTAGGCCCTAAGAAAGGACGCATCAGCAACTAGCCTTCTCCGACAGAATGAACGAGCAGATTCGCGTGCTCAATCGATACGCTCGAAGCACGGCTGCCGGGCGCGCAAGCTCTACATGGGTCGGATGGCACCTACCAGATTTTGATATCCGCTCCGGCGCTGAGGAACCTCTTCCATTCGAACTTAGGCGTATGCGAGTCGCCGCGATCCGCATCGACTTTCCTGACCACCCAGGCGACCTCCCTCTCGCCCAGGAACTTCCATGACGGTCGCTTCGAATCCGGGAAGCCGACCAGCCACCAGTAAGCGATGATGCCGAGGGCGATGGTGAGTAGACCCTCGAGGATGAAGATCCACCGCCAGCCCGCCAGACCGGCTTTGCCACCCAGCTGCATCAGTCCGAAGGCGAGGATGCCCGAGAATCCGGAGGAAACGCAGCCCACAATGTAGAAGAGCGCGTATCTCCTGCCGACTTCGTAGCGGGTGTACCACGTTGACAGCAGGTAGACGACGCTTGGGAAGAAGCCCGCCTCGAGGATACCCAGGACAAAGCGCAGGGCGGCGAGGGCCCCGAAATTCTGTACGAAGCCCATCCCCACGACGGCGGCGCCCCAGAGGAGCGTGATGCCCGTGATGTGGAAGCGGGGGCCGAGCCTTCGGCAAATTACCGTGGACGGCGGCTGGAACACGACGTAGGACACGAAAAAGACGAGCGACGCGACGTTGTAGTCATTCCCCTGCAGCTTGAGGTCTTTGGCCATCCCGGCGATGTTGGCAGCGGACATATTGGTCCGGTCGATGAGACTGGCGCAGTACAGAACTCCGGTAACCGTGATCAAGCGAAGGTCGATCCTCCGCAGGATCTTCTTCTGCTCGGCCTCGGAGAATTCTTCAATGACCACATCTTGTGAACGCTTGGAGGACTGGTCCGCTTCGGGCTGGGCCTTTTCGGTGTCGCTGTCCACGGCGGCCATCGTGACAGCTTATTTATCAGAGCGGAGAACCAACACAATGGGAATGGCTGTCCACAAGAGGAAAAGGAAAAAGCCTGGCGGGGTATGGCGCGTGGGTGGGAACAGGAGCCTCTTATCTGCAGAAGCGTGCAGACCGCTGACCATTGCAATTGAGATCCAGGGTTGCATTTTATACCCATACCTCCTTTATAATCAGTAGGGAGAGCGTAGGTCAACCTAGTCGTGCTAATATGGACACCTCTCCTGGTACCCAAGACTCTATAGCAAGCATCATAGAACGCGCCGTCACAACTTTCCCCGCAACCCCAAGGACCTAGGAACGCCACCCCGATCTATAGAACTCGCATTCCCTGGCGCAGGTGGGGCTTTTGACGAGCTAGACACACCAATGGCTAAAAAGGGATTAGAACACGGAGATGGCGTCCTTTAGCCCCAAACCCTGAGGAAGCCATCAATGGGTCTGGAGGCCTTGACGCTGCGAGCGAACGGCCGGCAGTCCAGCCAAACGTGGACTCGCCCGCTTGCCTACGTGCACCAAGTCTCCAAATTACGCGGTTATCCAGCCCTCCCCGCATGACGCAGATCTATATAACGAAGGTTTACCTCGGGTTCCGCACCGTCCAGAGCGACAGAATGGACGCCTTACCTCGGCCTGCGGGTGAGCTAAAGCTATACCGAACACTCCGCAGACGAAGCGGGGGTTCCGAATTTCTGGGCCCTTTGTAACACTCGAACATGGCGCTCCATTAGGAAAACTTGGATTGGTCGGTTTGATCGTGTCCCGAAACTCGTCAATTGCTGTGATTCGTCATAAAGGTGACTCTCCGCATTAAGTGGTGAGGTGGCCGCGGCGGGCACCCAATACCATGCTCCGGTTGTCTGTCCGTCGTAGTTCATCTCCAGCAGGAAGAGGGTGGGCAAGTAAAAATAAGGCCAGCAGAAGAGATGTTAATTCTACACGACTTTTCGTACTGCCAGATGGGTAAGGAGGTGCATACACCATTACGCCCATGCTCCCAGGCGAGACAACCCCGAAGTCGGCAAGAACATTACAGCCGCAATGCAGTTCGGATCCAGACCAGTCCCTCCAACAGCTTAGCCCCCAGTGTCAGCTTCTTGCTCTTATTAGGCGGATACAAACTACATAAGCACGTGTCCCATCCCATGCCCGCCTCTACAGCTAGCCGAAAAGAGGTTTCGAGCCTCAACCTTATAGAGCTACGCCCGGGGGTACCAAACCCGTTTAAAATGGCATCCTTTTTATTCGACAGAGATGATAACATCTCCCTATTGTCTAAGTAGGAATCCTCCCGCTAAATCTACTGATGCTCAGGGTATATATGTACGATGATGGGTACTTAGGAAACGCCTGTTAATGCCGTCTTCACCGTGAACTGAGAGAATAACGTCGGCGCAAGTGAAGAAGCTGGGGGTGTAGAACGCTGCTTACCTCGCGCCAAAACTCGAGCGGATGGTACAACTAAGAAATCGTGACAGAATCATAGGAGATGGCACCAGTCGTTGATTCTGGTGACAGGGCAGAGTTTTACCCTATCCATATCGCGAGCCAGGCAATGAGGATGACAGAATCCTCCCTATAACCGCAGCAGTTCGAGGGTTATCACCAACATCACCGGCGTCCCTATGTCTTGGATAGACGCGTTGGTTGACTCGACCAGACCCCCCAAGTGCTGTACCTACGCGGCATAGGGCAAGCGTATCCGTAGGCCCGGGTCCGTAGTAAACCTTGCAGCGGGATGTGCCGCTGCGGCGACCCCTGTATGCCTTGGCATCATGGTTTAAAGTAGTATATACAGTAATCCAACTTGCAAGCGAGTAGTAGCTCGAATTGTCAACTCCATACACTACAGTAGCTAAGAAATTCCTCTCCTCGATAGCCCTATTGTAAAAGAGAGGATTAGACATATAGCATGCTAAAAGCGACTCGTTTCCTAGGCAATCGGTAGCTCCAAAGCCAAAAGAACTCGGCCCGTAGCGTTAGGGAGAGAATCTGCAATAGTACCGACCCTCCGGCACCCTCGGTCCCGGAAGAAATGGTTTGCCGAATACGACGCGAGTTAGGGGCAGCGCACTCGCCCCTCATTGCTCTTATCGAACCTGCAGTGGAGGATACGGAATCCTGAAACTCGATTGCGGTCAAATGGTCGTCGACTAGAAGCCTAGGTAACGTTATAACCGTTGTGGGTACTTCGGATGCCGCGGAGAGCTGATATTAGTAAACTTCTCGGGTTCGAGAATAGCCAGTTAGGAATAAATGACAGCAGGGTGTGCAGGGATTCTCTGCAATGTTGAACCTAGGAATATCAAGATCAAAACGATTTTGGTGATAGAACATGGGAAGTCTGTCATCAATTATAAACCGCCGGTGAATCCGCTGACAATCTTCTCCATACGGCGGTAATAATACCGACCGCCGTTTCGGGACCCCTTCAGATGCAAGGTTCACCATGAGCAAACTCTGGCAGGCGCGACACGTCATTCGTAGGTGATATGTCAGGTCTACGACCTCGTTACCGGCCCGTATCATGATACTCAGGAACGGACCGTTATATAAGAGAAACAACGAATCGTGCGGGTGGATGGCATATTGACTGTGAATTCTGGAACCTCTCCTTGGGCACCATGGCAAAGACCGATACCCATAAAATCAAATAGCGATTCTGACGCAACTAGAACATCTCATTCGCATTATCGGATCGATAAATGACATTCGTGGTCGTGGTTGGAAAGAACGCACCCTTCGTCCGCTTAACTATCGTCCCCCCCTTTCTTGCCCAATACCGTAGACGTAGGAGGTAGTGCACCGCAAGACTCCTTCGATCCTTTACTAAGCCTTTCTTGGCTAACATGTACCGAGTCGCCGAGCCATCGAATTAAGCAGCCGACGATTTCTCTTGCCGGAACCGATTTGGTCGGCCAATGGGCATCCCGTTCCCCGTCCCCGGAGACTATCGACACTCGTGGTTCTGGGTACGCACCCGCACCTACACCTGCGGCGCGCCTCCTCTCCGACCCTATGTAGTCGGTCCCTAACTTGACGAGGTAGTTCGCTCGTGGCACGACCCTTGGGTCGCGGAAAGCGAATCACACAGGCTATCGGGATAGCAGGTTGGACCCCCGGATTCCGATGCTCTGGTTTGCTCCCACTTTGGTGGCCTAGCTTAGACGACTCCAGTCTATTTTGCATGCGTGCGTCACGAAGCGGGCGCAGGTACCTAACAACCGGGTCACATGGCATGCAAGGTCGGTCTGCCGCATCTCAGTCTTATGGATCGCTTCTTCCCGGCCGAGAAGCTCCGATCTAAATGAGTTGAAATGGATGAAGTTGAGAGGAAGCAGTTTGCTCGATTGTCCAGTTAGCGAGATCCGCGAGTATGTTATCTGACGGCCGCCGTGCGACGTGACGTTGCTTTGTGATCGGTTACTCAACCGAGATGCCCCCCCTTTCCCTTCCCGAAACTGGCCCTCATTGCGGGTGGCTAGTAGTGTTGACGGGCTTATGTTTACTGCCAGGTACGGCTGCCATCCTGTTGCCAATTGTTTAGGAGCAGCGGCGCCAGTGGACATTCAAGATGGATGGCGTCGAATTGCATGACACTAAATTGTACCAATACGCTTTGCGGAGTCGGGGTTGCTAGCCCCTTAAATCCATGGAGGGCCAGCAGCCACCACAGCCAGTAAGCGGAAGCCCGACCCTCCTAAGTAGATCTGCGAAGATCGCCCAGGAAATCCACCCTGCCCTAAAAACGAGCGTTCGGGGGTTGGTCTATTCATCGAAAATAGGGGTAACATAACGCTGGCTGTGTCCATCAAATTATCCTATGAACACCCGAACTCCGAGACGCCATCGTAAGTCAATTATGGTATCAAAGACGCCGCCGCCAACGTCTATAACCAACCACGGAGAAGCCCCCGAACGTCTATTATTTCACCCCACCCACCTCCCTTCCATTGATAACAGCCAGTGACTTAACCAAGAGTACTGAAAAGCTAAGAAGATTCAACACCAGTCGCGGCCGACCATGACGTTGTACGACCCGTCCTCGGAGAAGACCTGGCCCTGGATCTGCTTCTCCCACTGGTCGGAGCACTCATTGGTTATCATCTGCACGAAGTCGGCGAAGGAGCTGCACGGGTAGTTCACGACCTCGGGCTTATCATTGCACCACCTAGTTGCCGTAGCGCGGAGGTTAGCTAGCACCAATTCCCTTCGATATAACGAGGGTAGTAAATTGGAAGCAGTCGCGCAGCCTGTATCTAGCGCTACTGGGCGGCGAGCTATATGGGGAGGTAGCCTAACTTACCAGACGGCGCTGTTGTACGAGCAGCTAATTCTGCCGCAGAAGCCGGGGCCCGGATAGGAGTAACAGGCGCCGGTAAGATCCCGGAGGTACGTGATGGCCTCCACGATGGCCTCTTTATCGGCCCAGCCGTCGCCGCCGACACCGCAAAATACATTATTCTAATTATGATCATGGGAAGTCAGCGGGCACTCTCTAACGTTAACCTTTAAGCACTGTACGGATAATATAACCTATACACGTACGTCGCGCGCATTGCGCGCCCCTTCGGAAAGGATCGCGCCGGTAGTATCAGAACGGCCGACGCTCGTATCGCCCGACTTCATACTGTCATCAGAACTGATGGGGAACCTGGTTCGGTTCCGGAAGGGGTATTGTGGGTTCTCGGCACGTATCTGCTTGACGATTGACTGGAGGGTACCTTTGTATGTTACGTTCGGTCCGCCGGCGCGGAGCGCCCCCGTAAACATCATCGGCACGGCGGTCTCGGTGTGTGCAGCAGTCGATGGAGACTGTTCGCGAGCCGAGGGTTTGGTTGCCGCAGCCTAGGGAGAGAGTTAAATAAGCATATCCCTAGAGACCCGGGGTGCAATCTAGGGGGTGGACGTACCGGTCCTTTCGCCCCGAAAATCACGGCTGAGGGCAAGAGAAGAGTCGCTACCAAGTAAAGCATTGTCGCAAGTATATTGGATAATGAAGATTATCGTGAGGATAGATGCTCAGAGGTACCGTGAAGCTTTGGTACAGCACGAAATGTAAGGAAATAGGCGGCTCGAACTTGCACTCGATGGGACGACTCGCAGGTACTTATCTATCTGGGACTGACTCATGGAACTTTCGCATATAGAACAATGGACGATTTTGCATTGCGGCCATGCGGACGGTCAGATAGAATAATAATGAGTAGCCGGTAATCATCGTCCTGGGATATCCCACAGATTCTGTCCGAAGTCTACAACTTGTTTCGCCTCTCGTTGACAGTTGAATGGCTTAACCGAAGACCCCATGCCATGTGGACTCGTTTACGTATTGAAATGCGGCAAACATGCCCGGATTCATTCCGGTAGCGAGGCGGAATGGAACGGGACGAACCTCGCTCGGTATCTCGCATGTGATGTGATGAGCAGATCGCAAGCAATTGCGAGTGGAACGTGGATTTTTGAACAATGTGAACCTCACAGGTTGGGCTACTCGATGAACGAGCCCGCCTCCTAGTCCCTAATAATGAAACGTGTGGTCAATGAATAATGGATACTCGACGCCTTTGGCACTTATACCTAGAGATGATTCGTCTCAGCCAGGGCGTGATATGAGTTCGAGAGAGCATCAGCAGTCGTCAGCGCCGACTATCACGGAGAACTTCGAGCTGAACAAGTCACTGTCCCAATGCCTTCCCTCGACCCCGATCACCTTACCTGGCTGCGGGTTAGCCATGTCTGAGAAAGCGGATGGATATGAATTTTGCAGGGAATCAGAGGCCAGAGCGGCCTTCGAAGACTTACCATCGTTCCAAACAGCGCACTGGTCCAATACTAACATAGCGCCCCAAGCCGCAGAAGAGCACACCCTAATGAAGGTTAGTTGAAGAGAGTCGAAGATACCCCAAGGCTAGTGCTTCTTGGAAGGCCCGAGGCTAAACAGTCCTAGCCTGATTTGGTGGTAACCCCGTACTGGTCGCTCGTCGTCATGAACTAGTCTTCCACGATATACGTGAAGGGCAACAGAATTCGAGTTTCGATGTTGGACTAGGAACCAACTAACTGGCGTAGGATACCTGCAATATTCACATGCCTATATATTCATAGGTTATGCGTTGATCCCCGCTCAAAAGCCCCCCAAGCACGCCGTAACTATTTACAAAGAGATGTTCTCGCAGGTTAGAGGCCATACCCTCGGCCACCGTTGATACACCAGTCCATCCCGCAATGTCGAACTCGTTCGCAGCGGTTGCGTATAACGACTCCGCAATTCTATCATAGTTTGACAAATCGAAGAACTTCGTACATATTCTAACGACAGATGTAACCGGGGCCGGCACCTACTGGGGTCGAGAAACAATTCAGGTTCTCATATGTCAGACACCTCCCAGCTCTCCGCGTGATTCTTGCACAACCACTCCAGTGAATGTGAAGGGGGAAGCATCAGCCTTCAGATCCTTGCCCCCACGAGGCTCATGTAAATCCCCCAGATTAGCCCCACAAAGTTCAGGAAAACGATGCGCTTCTCCACGGGAACGCAGCTGAAGCTTATGATCGATGCGAATGGCCAGATCTTGTAACCCGCCACGATGATGGGGATCGTCTCCGTCCTGATGTTGTGGCCAATCTGACCCATCGGCTGCCTTTTCAGTATGCCCATGAGGACGAGGAACGCGGCCGTGTTGAAGATGGCGCCCAGCGTGATGCAGTCGATAAACCACTTCGTCATGGTGTTCCGCAGGTTCAGCTTGGGCTTCTGCTCCGGGGCCCCGGCCCTCTCGCTCACCTGCTCCTGTTTTTCCGCGTCGAGGACCGGCGCCTTCCGCTCGTATGCGGGAAACGAACGCTCGAGCAGCTGCTGCCATTGGTAGTTCGGAGGGGCAGTTATGAAGGCGACGAGGACGAAGCGGAGGAACGCGGCCAGGTTGAAGACGAATAGCTGCTTGTCTCGATACGCTTCGAGGAACTGGGCGAGGATGTTGGAGGCGCTGGCGAGGGCGGTAGCGGCCAGTGTGGCCTTCACCATTTGCGAAGGCATGGCTAAATTGATCAAAAGGTCCGAACCCACGCAATAGATTCAGTCGGGGCGGAGAGTGTAGCGGAATGAGCAACCGGCTGGAGACTGCAAAGAGGAGGGTGACTGGTGTTGCGTGCGCATTGGGACAGGCAAGAACGATTAAATCGAAGTCGGTCGGGTTTATTCCTTAGGCGACAGCCAAGGGGTATACTTAGGAGTTTCCGGGTTACAATGTTTCGGAAAGCCGAAGGGAAGATCACCGATAAATGGGTGAACTATGGTGTCGGCGGGCGGCCCGACGCGTCATGGGCAACCATTTTATGTATATGGAAAGGGACGATCGTCATTCCAAACTAACCATGGCTATTTCGGGGAGAAGCTAGTCTATTCTCGCACATTACCCCCCTTAAGAGGCTTAGCGGAAGACAGACTTGTGGAGTCACACTCATGGGGATTAGGTATTGACTATAAGCCCCTTTGCTGAAGAAGGTACGCTTATTTGATTAAAGCGGTGTCAAGTAACGACTAGGTCCAAGGCGAGGGCTCTCATCGTCCACCTGTTTCATTTGCTGTGCTTTTAATAAATACTCATCTACAGCTCTGTCACTTCGTAATAATAGAAGGTTATGGTACGGGGTAGCTAAAAGGTGGTCAAGCCTCCTCAGCCACGCTCGGATGTATGCATGTTGACAATGTGGCGCAGGAGTGAATTTATACTATTGTAAACAGATAGATTAGATGGCCCTATTAGCAAATAAGGAGCTTCTTGTTTCTGCAAGAACGGGTTCACCTGCATATTCAAGAACCGGAGCTTATAACCGTCCAGTTTGTCGCCGTGGCAGAAGACCCCCATTGGTTTTCATCCGGCCTCCCAGGAGTACGGTTTTGGGAGGTACTCTCCGGTCGCATCGTGTATCAAGATGTGTATATGTATATAGCGAGCCAGCGTCGACTATATAGTCAGATACCTAATAGTACTTATCTTGCATATATCTGATTCGTTTGGGGGGGCTCCTGTTTCTGGCAGCTGACGACGACACGAGATGGTCGGACGAATACAAGCAAAGCCTTCTAACAACGAAACCACTGTTCGACAGGACCTATTTTGATAGAACCGTAATCCCTTACGGACAGCTTCCCACAGTAACCCCTTATTGATAGTAAAGGCTTCTACTAACACGTTTGTTTAAGCATTGCCAATCGTGGAGTTATTATGTTCTCTTAGACAGGTATAAAAACTTGCAGGCATTTCGCCCTGTTCATGAGTTCAATCCCATTTGCAAGCAAGAATCAGAAGCAGTACGAACCTCATACTGCCCTAAATCAATCTTTATGACCGCTTTCAGCAGGTACGAATGTCATTTCACGTATACTCCTTCGTAATAGGAACTGTTACGCCGATGTGCCGGAGAACGACTTAAATCAGCATGCAGGAAGCTGAGATATGCAGATATGTGTTGAGGCTAGGACACCGCCCGACTCATAACCACCTAAAGTTTGTCTACTGGTAAGTTAAAGGAAAAGCCACTCTGCGGTGCCGACTGCACAGATTTGAGCAGGCGAGCAACTAGTGGCGTCGGAATTTGGGGGGGTTGGGACAGCCCCTTTCCGATGCCCAGCTAGCACTACGATCCTCGTACAACATCGCCCATGATAGCGTTGCAACCAATGTGATATCCCCGCACTTGAGAAGTAGAGATAGCTGTGGCGTAATTTACCAGCTTGGCGAAGAGGCAATATCGGACAATGCCGCTTCGCTATTAGGCTCTGGGGCGATAAGGGCCGTTTTCAAAGCTGTAGAAGCATCTCAAGCACGGGCGGGGAGGCTTGGGCCCTTCATAGCAAGGATCTTGTAGGCAGAAGAGGTCTGGCTGATATTTGTACCAGGTTCTATGCCACGTACCTTCTCTAGAATATGCATGCCGTCACCGAGTTATCTAACCACGTTGGAAGCTGGCTAAAAGTACTCGTCGCCCGGCTGATATGGGCGTTTAGCCTCGACAGGTGGATGTCGGGCCCTCCACAGCAGCCCCCTCCCCGAAAGAGATTAGAGAAGCAGGTCAGATTTTAAGACTGTAAATCTATTCCCCCTGGCCTTCACTCATACCACTCGAGGTCCGCAAGGGCGAATATAGCCCCTCCTAACTGAATTTTGCACTTTACTATCAGACCTGCATGTATGCATCACGGGAGACGCCAATAACTGCTACACCCCAGAACCACACCCCAAGACCATGTTCACTTCTGACCCCATCTGCACTCTATTAACAAAAGTCATTAGCGCACGTTTGGCTCAGCCTGCTCACAATCTGGTAGTTCGATGTGGCTTACGAGAGCCGCGCTGAGATAGAGGCCGTGAGACGGTTTGTAGAGCGAATGACCTGCTAAGGTTTCGTTTGCGTCTGAGCTCATATTACTATTGCCCCCAAACCGCCCCCGGGGCTAAAAAAGCTATTAACAGAAACAGCGGACCTCTCTTTTACTTATATAGGGACGCGTACTTGACCATCCCGCTGCCAGATGCTTGCGGGGGGTCGAGTTTGATTCTCTCGCTCATTCCATGGGAATCTCTTATTTAACCATTGCTAGAATGGACTCAACTAGGCCGCGGACAACCCCCCCAGTCCACTCGTCGCCTCGCGAGGCAGATTTACCCTATATCAACTGAATGAAACGGACATATACGTGTCATAATAGAGCACAAACAGAAATGGGCCTTGGCGGCAGGAGGAGGATCTGTTCAAGACCTCGAATACGAGAGCAAGAGACGGATATCCCTTCGAAGAGTCCCTTAATCACATTACATCACATCGCTGGGCTAACACGGGCGTAACTCGCCAACAACGTCGAAAACCGTCGAGCGAGCCCTTGAAGGGATCATACCTTGGTTGCCCCACGCATCTATTGGCCGTTTGACCATGAATGTCGCGAAGCGGGACTCGCGAGCCACGCAACTCCGGCAAATCATCAAGGAGCAATGAAGTTCGGTGGAGTCCGGGGCCCCAGAGCGGGCGTTGCGGTATCCTGAGGCCATTTACTTCTCTCAATAGTGCCTAATTCGTCGATCGGTCGGTGAAGGGTTCTTGTTGGATCATGCAGGAATCCCTGAAGTGTCGGAGAGGATACATCTTGAGGTACATGGGTTACCTGGGCTCTTAGGAAGTTGGGAGTGCTTTTGAAGGGTCTCCGGAAACTGAATAGAAATAAAGGCAGAATTCGCGGTCTCCATGGCGCGCCTCAAGATCGTTATCTCTACCATCCTCTCGCACGCGCCAGAACCCAAAACAGCACTGTCGTGAACTGGGAACCAAAGATGGCCGATCTTGTCACACTTTCACATCTACCATTGAATCTTGGGGACCCTAGTGGGGTCCCAGATGTGTCCGAAAATCCGATGGTACAAGGCTCTCCGCTTACGGTTCCGTTTACTGGCCATGGGTTCCAAGGTGACGGGGCACCTCCTGTGCCTAGCACCGGGGGTCCGGCCGCCCAGACCCACGATAACAAGCACTGTTTGTCAGTTCAACGAGTCTAATTCTGTCGACTGATTAACTGACAACGTAGCCCAGATTTCGCAGAGGTATCGTGGACGATTGTGCGCATAGTCGTCTCTATGGCAGGGCGCTGGACTACTACCTCCTCGAACACCGCGGGGGGCCGGGCCCCTATTATTGCTTAATGACATTCTGTCGGCGCGTGTTTGATAACCCGGAAGATATGCTTCGGCACTTGAAATCATGCCTGCAACTGTCCGATGAAAGTTACATCTGTCCCTCTTGCCCTGGCCAAACGAGGGAATGTTACCCTAGAGGGTCCAGATATAAGTGCCGCTGGAGTAGGAAGAGGCTCTCGCAAGTGCTCAAAAACGGCTTTCACGGCTTTATAAGACAGTTTTCGGGGTGGAAGGCATTGCACTGTGAAGGCTGCACTTGTTCTTCGTCTGAGTCTGAGTGCAACTCTCCTAGCTCTCCCTCTGAGCTGCAGTCCCAAGCACCAATCTATTACCATGATGACTCCATGGTGGAGTTATTCGCAGATATTCCCACGACTATCGCAAGATCCCCGAAGGTCAATAAAGTCGTGCAATCAGGCATGCACGGGACGTTGCACTCCAGCGTTTACGAGATGGCGGTGAATATCCCTCCCTCTTTACCGGGAGACGGTGGCGACATGGGTTGGAAACTTGCGAATGATAGCTTCGATAATATATATCAAGGAAGCACAATGCCTAGGGAGTCGAGTTCCTCGGCCTCTCCGGCGGAACAATCGGCAATGTCTTCGTACCCAGGGGAATCCCCTAAAGACGTATCTCCTGCCTCATATATGTCAGGTACGGTAACGAATCACCAAAACCCCAGTACGATCCCCATCCACGATCAACTCCCATCAAATGACGATGGACCAATCGCCAACGCGTACCAGGTCTCCCTGCTGGGCAACGCGCTCCCTAACCTTGACGGCATGCAGGACACGCAGGTGTACTCCCACAATGGCCGATGGGAGATGTTGGCACCGGACTTCCCAATGCCTGATCATACGACTAGCCCCATCGAGAAACAATCTCAGGCCGCCATCAATACTAACGTATTGGTACTAAATACCGGCGACTTGGTAGCTTCGAACAACGAAATCGAAATGCAGCCTCAAGACTTCGACTCATCTCCCACCGTCTCTGCTCGCACCCCAAGCCCGTGGCAACTACGACAGCCGTCAATGGAGGAGCTGGAGATCAACTGCAGGCTGAATTCAGCAGACACACAGTATTCCAGCGGTTCACAGCCCTTAATAGACACCACTCGCCGTCCCTCGGCGCAAGATATCTCACCTTCAACCCAATCGGCGACTTCAGCCCCTGAATCGACCTCGACGTCTGGAAGCGAGGTGGCTGGCACCGGGGGGTTCCGCTGCGAGCAGTGCGGCTTCCAGCCTACCGGTATCCCCAAGAATTATGGCGCGTACATGCGCAAGCACCGGAAGATACACGAGAACCACAAGGTCGCGTGCCAGTGCGGGAAGCAGTTCTCCCGGAGAGACAACGCGACGTCGCACGCGAAGAAGGCCCATCGTCCGCAGACTCCGGACGCGCCGTCCGTTAAGAGACGCCGCGGGAGCTGAGAGTATGGTTTATTAACGAGTAACTACTAACGAGGGGGATAAGTTTGAAGGGTTATGGAGCTTTCATATCGAGTCTTATTTTTCGTGCTCTGTTTCGTTTGCTGACTTTCAAGGGTGATTCGAGGGATGTAACAAGGAACACGGTTGCGAAGACACGGTTCGCTGTCAGTCACGTATTAATTACCTCCTTATTTACGTCCTATGCTTTATGTTATGGCACATATCAGCCTTCTATCGTTCGTCCCTTAGTTATATAATATCTCACAGGGTTGAAAGCACGATACTCTTCCTGTTCCTTGGTAGAACTCTCGCGGAAACCCTGTTCCTTCTCGAATTTGTAGTACAGTGAACAATAATAACCGAGGAAACATGACCATTCCCAGGAGAACAGGAGACCGGCACTGGGTTCAGTATACAAAACCCCTCACGGAACCTGGTGCCTTTGATAACCATTGTCACTATAGGTGCACCCCGTAGAGCTCCTAAATCCACGCTAGTGCTAAGAAAAGAGCGACATCTCCCAAAACTACCCTCCCACCATAAACGCTGCCTGCGCTCTCTCAGAGATATATCAAAGCTACTTCCCCTTACGGCATCCCACGGGGAAGGTTGCGTGACCCCTATTACAGCGATTTCATAGGCCCATGTCCGCATGACAAGAATCAGATATCTTTGGAAGAGTATTTGTCAGAATTAGACGGCAGTAACTTACGTGGGAATGATCAGAACCTAATAAGGAATAGAGTGCCCACATTTGGCAGGCTGCACGTCTTGCGTTTACTCTGCTATACGACTACTCCACGATTCACTTGGAAACCCATAATAAGAAAGTCGAATACTATTAGGTGTTGGCATGCGAAACCCCGTGCAATCATATAAAGTTGGTCCCGACTATTGAATACATAACTATGCGCTAGAAACTGGATGAGTCACCATTAGTGAACGGTATCTTAAGATTTGTCTTTAACGTTGCATGTAACTCTGGTTGTGATAGCAAGTCGATCGTCAGCTGTATCTTGGTTAACTTTTAGAGAACAAATCATACGGCGACTTATGTTAGTAGACTACTTCAGTACCGATGTGCTGGCGACTTTCTTGGCTGTAGCCTGTAAGCATCATTCGTCTTGTTGGTTCTTGAACAAAGCGCATAGAACGGTGATTAGCTGGGAGGGCTTCGGGATGCGGGAATTCATATGCTGCGTAGACATGTCGGTAGGTCAACTCCTTTCTTTACACAGAATCCAATCATTCCATTCGCTGCTCGTGAGCTGTGGCCTCTTGGATATGCCTAGAATTGAGTGCAGGCCTCCGTTGCTATCACACTGCTTTACTATGACAGGAATGAGATACGTATTGGGTACCTGTTCCTTGCTTGAAGGTTCTTTCGGGTTCCGGCTTTCTTCGGCGGAGTCCGCTAAAAGGCCTTTTAGACCGGGGTAGCGTACTCACTCGACTGTGCTGTACATTGCCCCCTTTTCCTGGTCAACTATTGTCGACTCTTTTGCCTTGTGAGACGTCTCTACTACGCACCTATCCTGTGCTGGCTTTGATATCCCAGACCCTAACTCAGTACACACTGCTGAAAGATGGACATCACTTTCAACATGGAGACCTTGAAAGGGTTGTGCTCCACGGACCAGCTCGAACTCCTCGACTGTGTCGATAGCCTGCGACTTCAAGGTATAGACCACCTTATCTCCCTTCCCCAGATCATTGTCTGCGGTGACCAGTCATTTGGCAAGAGCTCCGTGCTGGACTCATTCACACAGAGACCAAGCATCAAAGCCCTTCAGACGTTGGGATCGTCCAGACTGTTGTCAAGCACTATATGAAGCAACCAAAAAGCGGCATTCTGGCTGTTATTTCAGCCAAGAATGACTGCGCCAACCAGATTGTGCTGAACCTCGCACGATCTGTGGATCCAACTGAAATAGGAAAAATAAACGTCATTACGAAGTCTGATACCCTGCATCCTAGCTCCGGCAGTGAGAAGCCGTTTCTCCTAGCAAAAAACCGGGAAGTCAAGTTCCACCTCGGCTGGCACGTGTTGAAGAATCTCGACTCCGAAAAGGGGTTTGTTCTCTTGCAAAATCGCAACAGAGAGGAGGCCCGTTTCTTCCAAGAACGTGTGTGGCACGAGATTCCTGCTTCTATGCTAGGCGTCGCGGACTTAAAGACTCGCCTGAGCGATGTTTTGCTGCGACGGATCGCTGTGGAGCTCACCAATTTGGTTTCCGAATTGATAACGGGCTGGTAACCCGTCAAAAGCAGCTCGAAGGCCTCAGCAGCCCCCGCAGTACCCTTGACGAGCAGCGAAGAATCCGTTGCAGATCAGTCAAGACTCCCAGACCCTGGCCAAGTCAGCCATCGATGGTTCATTTACCGCTCCGTTCTTCAAGAGTGCAGGTACGACGGTGGGCCAGATACAGCGTATCCGAGCAATTGTGCCAAACCTGAACTAGGACTTCGCAGACAGCCTCGCCAGATACGGTCGCCAGTGCGTAACTGGCGACGAGCTGCCTGAGAATCCTGACAACGGTCTTGACGTCCCAGACCAGCTCTCCAGGGAACGAGTTTATCGATCACGCCCAGCGCCTCACCAGTAGAACAAGCGGCCGAAAATTGCCAGGCAATTTCAATCCAATGGTAATTGCAAATATTTTCCTCAAACAATCAGCGGCTTGGAAGCAATCGTTGGCAAACACGTGCAGCGCGTCTGGGGAGCATCGGAGAGTTTTCTCAAGCTAATTGTCAAACACGCTGCCAGCGTCTCGGTTGTGGAGAGTATCTCTAAAGAGGTACTCGAGCCAGCAATGGATGGTCTGCTGATATCAGTCAAAACTAAAGCAGCGGGGCTGCTCAGCCCGCATCAGCACAAACATCCTATCACGCACAGCGACGAGTATGTGAAAGCAATCCATATTGGATGTTACCAGAAAAAGAAAACAGAGTACTCCAAGACGATAGTGAAAGTACTTGAGAGCGGTACACACACAGGGGAAGAGATACTCACCGGTAGCTACAACCTCGAACAGCTGGTTCAATCTGTGACAGTTAGGCTGATCGCTAAGAAAGAGTACATAGAATGTGAAAAGTGTTAATTGTCTTGATTAATCTGGGCTCTAGGGAGCGGTGGCTAGAAAGCTCTATATATAGCGTGGGAGCCCCAGAATAACGTTCCTGCGGGGTACCTACAGGCTGCGTGATTTGATGACTAAGCAAGTTACCCCTATTCTGTGACAGAATCCATAGCACAAGTGGAGGAACCGGATATCGAGCGGTCGGCAGCCTCGGCAGCTCTGGACTCCATGGATGCCTATTACACCTTGACTGCCACTGCAAAATGTATGTTTCTATATCAACGTCTGGCTCGCGATTCTTCCACGTTGCCTTAAAGCGCTTTATCCATGGCGTCGCTGCTCAATTAATCGAAGAAAGGCTTCTTTCTGAACTCGCTAGCATTCTATCTCCTGTCGCTGTCTTTACCATGCAGGCGGACATGGTTGCTCTTATTGCGGGAGAGTCTCGGCAGAGCCTCTCATTGCGCGAGGAGTTGATGAGGAAGATCGAGGTTCTCAATGCAGGCTCTGTGGCCTGCAATCGCCTTGTTCACTTCAGACTTACCGGTGAGATTGACCCGTTATCCGGCCCGCTCTTCATAATGTAATCTCTGAGATACACAGATGAACTCTCTACTGCTGTTGAGGATGACTCTGCCCATTCCGAGGCCGGCCAAAGCCTTGATATGCTGAAATCGGGGCCCCAGAGCCTAAACATCCTTGTGTATTCAAAGACAAGAGGCCTGTTCCCGAGCCAGCAGAAGAAGTAGAAGAAGACTGTGCTGCGTGCTTAGCCTAGAAGGTCAGAGAAGATAAGTTGCAACATAGGTGGAGAGCCTAATATTCGTGCATTCGGTCATGAATCGATTAGAGGAGCGTGTTTCCCGGGCTGGCAATGGGGCTTGTTCTATTGCATTATCAGTCTTTCGTTGGCGGATGGCATCAAGGAGAAACTCTCACAGCGCTATTTTTCTACATGTCCTCATCCTGCCCTCATGTCAAGGTTTTATGTCTACTGCACTTTCGAATGGACTCAAATGCAACTTTGCAACTGCAGGATTACGAGTTTTTGACATTAACGTTTTCAGAGTAAATAGATCACAAAATAATATCTGGACAGCTGTAATATACAGATGCACCCATACTAAGTCTGTTGGCATCAATAAGTGATTCAGCACACAATTTCGGATTGCCAATGAACTAATATGTGGTCTAAAAGGCGAGAAGTAATATCCCCCTGACCGGTTACACGCCGAAGACCTTTGTTACAAACTAGATAAAGATAATAAGGTATCTACCTACGTTCAGGCATAGATGGCCTGGATAAGAGCGCGCAGCTGCATGGTGTTAACCAGCTGCCCTTCCTTTTATCCTTACCATTAGGCCCTCTGGCATCACAAACCAGCGGTTCTTAACATCCCACGCGCCTCCCTCCTCAGGGCCGAGCAACTCGAACTATTTCATGTACGTCAGTTATCAGCTGAACAATCGAAGGTGTTCAGGAATGGCCACAAGAAACTCACATCGAAATGGTGGAGGAGTGTTGGGACAACCTTGTACACTTCGAGATAGGCGATATTCTTTCCTAAGCATGAGCGATGACCAGCTCCGAACTGGGCCAAAGAGGTTAGTACCGGACAGGGTCATACCCCCCTGAGAACTCACCGTCAAAAGCGCATTTTCCATCCTCCGTCTTTGCTCCTGGCCAGCATCCAACCATCTTTCCGGCTTCCATTGATCGCAGTCCTCCCCGAAGACCTCCGGGTCGCGGTGCACGACATATGGGCTCATGCCTACCACCGTACCTGCCGGGAGATGCCTGCCGCAAATGGTAGCTCCGCCAGGCGGTACTACACGCTCATATGGCAGGCCGAAAGATGGGTGTAAGCGACCAGCCTCCTTGATGACTGCATCAAGATAGGGCAGCTCGCGGGCCTGCTTCCATGACGCCATAGGGCCAAGGGTGCTAGCTGCAACGGACAACTCTTCTCGTAGGCGTGCTAGGGACAAGGGGTGTGATAGTAAGTGGTAGAAAATAGAGCGGAGGAGGATGCCGGTGGTGTCAGAGCCTGCTGTGATATTAGAGGAGGCCCAAGCGGCCACGGCACTGAGGATGAGAAGTCAGCGGATTTTCGCAAGGATCCCCCAGAGATGGGGAAAGGGGTGTCTGGATGTTACATACTACGGCGGCAAACTGCTGTCCTTCGATTCGATCTCGAGAAACCGGGACATGAAGTCACGTGTCTCGCGATGCCAGTCTGTCTTTCCAGCCTTCATTTCTTCGCGGCGCTCCTGAACACGCGCCATAGCGAATGCTGCTCCAGGGCTGATGCCGCGGCCACGCATGTAGCGACGAATTGGACTATTAGTCCAAAAGTCATCGATCCACGGCATCTGGGTAACCTATTAGGTGACCAAGCACCCTCGTCAGCCTGGTGTTCATTGAAGGACTGCCAGTAATGAAGCACCAACCAACGACGTTTCTTTAAACATATCCCATATATTCTTCATAACGCCGTTAACATCCGTGCCACTTTCGAGAAAACCCAGGCGCTTGGAAAAGGTAAGCTCTCCAATAACATCGAAGGCAAACATCTGAAGCCAGACGCCCAGGTCACAAGAACGTCCTGTAGCGGCAAAACGTCGCTCCAGTTCGCGGCAGAAGACTTCCATGGTAGTGTCGACATAGGGTTCGAATGACAGCAGCGTCGTCATCGAGTAAGCATTCGACACGGGTTTCTTGAGCATGTGGTGGATGCCTTCATCCTGTGTAGCAAAAATACCGGGGATCGGTTTGCCATTGGGCTTCATAAGGAGCGCTCGATAGAAGTCCGACTGTGGCAAAATGAGATCTAGGCCCCACACGCATAGCAATAAACTCACCTTCAGCCATGGCTTGGAGAATCGGTAGATGTTGCTAACCTCCGATGGTGTACCGACTGAGACCATATTGGGCCCGAATCGCACGATCGGACCATACTTGCGGTGTTGTTGGATATGCTTCTCATGCGCCCGGTAGCTCAGAACCCATAAGAAGCGCGGTAAGTTAGTGAAGTTGGCCAGAAATGGTCCTGGAATATGAGACAAGTGGCTATATGTCCTCAGTGACCAAAGAAATAAGATTATGACCACTGTCGTGCTCAGAGCCAGTATCGGCTGGACTTTGACCTGCTCAATAGCCTTTGGCAGCAGCTCCATTTCCCTTCCCTATACAGATTTCGAGCGGGTTAAGGTCGACACGTTCCCATTCCGAGTGGTATAAATACGTGATCCTCGGCTAATAAGAAGGCAAGAGAGAATGTGGTGCACTGCGATCTTCGTAAATAGTAGTTATGTCGGGATGGGGGGGCTGGCTGTCTTAGACTTCTGCAATCCTAATCCGTCTGCTGATAAAATACCGGACGCATCCAGGTAGCAATGTAGCTCTAATAATGCAGTAGGCCAATGATGAAATCTTTAGGAAGCGTGCATTACCCATCATACGTGTTGGCAATAGAGGCAGATAGCCGGCCATGGGACCAGAGTATCGGCTTTGGGGCTGCCCCGATAGCCGAACATACGAGCGGATAGTTTGAGACTATAGATGCCAAGCGCTAATCACTGCACACCAAAGGTTTTGATCAAAGAGCTTACCTAGAACCTCAGCATAGTTTGTGATTAATACGCACACTCTTAGGGACTGGGGATTATTCGCCAATTAGAATCTGAACGCCCCGAATGGAGGGAGTCTCCGTACGATATCACAGCAGTTACAGAATAAACGACCCTTCGCTGGGTCTTCCCATCCCAGCTTCTCTTAATAATGCATCATTGTCATTCCTTTAAGAGTCGGGAAAAGAGGACGGTGAACGAGGGAGTTTCGTGAAAAGCCGTTCATGTACACATCGGTTATTAGGATCTCCGGTCAACTTCATCAAGCCGTAGAGCCATTGTTAATTAATGCAGAGGCGTATATGGAATGCTTCAATATGAAATATGACAACGAAAAGGTTTCAAGCTAAAATAATCTAGTTGTCCATGTATAGGGAAAGAGGCTCTGCAACTGGTTTGGTCAGCATGGCAGTCAAGTTCTGGGACTGTGGACTGTATATAGCTCTGTGCTCATCAACGTCAAGCCCCGGTCTGTGTTCAGTGTTGTTGTGATCAGGGGCAGTTAGGGCCGGGAGTAGCGACTTTTAAGCCAGATGTATATCCCTCGATAATATCCGTCGAGACTCAGTTGCCCATGGCCCTGACCGCAAGCGAATAGAGTGCGCAGGTCGACAGGGCCATTACTTGGCAAAGCTAAGTTAATACACCTGAATCCCGGATCAAGTGTCTACCAGTGGAGGCCTCTGGACAACACAACAACCTATATACACAGGTGCGGGTCGCTTAGTTACCCTTTCTAGCCTTATTCTGGCCCCTATTTTCAACTTCGGTGTCCAGTCCAACCCCTGAATAAGACCCTATCGCCAGAATGTCATATTTCCGCCCTACACAAATTCCCAGGTTCTTGGAGAGGCCGAAGGCATTATTGATACCGCTCAGAACGTGCGTGGAGTTCCCTACACAAGCCGCTGAGAAGTAGCCGCGCTTTTAAGATGTTCACTTTCCTATACGCACAGAAACCGTGGCCTACATTAGGACTCTTAAATCGTCAAGTACTATCTTGAATGCCAATGGGGTGGCTCCGTAAGTTCGCCGCCGCATAGGGTGCCGCCGCCGCATGAAGCCAAGGCTATTAGGGACCAATGAATTGGCTATAATATCCTGTGGAGGGCACCGGCTCTGACGCCGTTGGAGAACAGATATAATAACAGCATCGAGGAGTGGAGTATGGAGTGTATGTCCGAAATGAGTTAAAAGTGTCGGGAATATTTATCAGGTCACCACAACCTCGCGCACTGATTCTACAGGGAGAAACAGCGGGTATGCCCCTGACTTTCCCGTGTCGGTCGTCGCCGTACGACTGTTACACATGCCAAGGGTGCACTTAGTTTACACCTGAGGAATTGATATACAATCCGGAAGTCCAGGCTGATGTAGATACAGTCTATCTGGCTCATCCGCAACTACATTTGACCGTATCGCGGCAGATGGGTGTAAGAGCCTGGTATGAGACATGCCGTAAACACCAGTAATTTGCACCGCCTGATAAGCTAAAAGCCTGAGTGGCTCCTCTACTGCATTCTACAGATATTCCTGCCTCTAGGGGGATTCCGTGATGCTATCATAATGATATCACCTCCCGTCGCTTCCTTGCACGTAACAGGACGTCCCGAGAACCCGGTGTGTTGCACAAGCAGAGCAGGCTATGCCATGGTAGGGGGCCTTGGCTATTTCTAGAAGATCTTGGTGTGTTAGAAGGTAGATGATGGAGTGAACCAAGCAAGGTCGTTTCAAATTCGTATATTATGTTCTTAGAAGCTAAAGCGGGATAGCCAGTTATCCCATCCACAGTCGTCGAGATAGGAGAATATGGAGATATATACGTTAGAATAGGGGCAATGACGCCCAACACCACTTGTGTATATATAGATGTGTAGTCCCCAATCCTAAAAGCAAGTCACTTGGCATGGAATAAAACGGATATTCAACCTATCTTTGACAATATAGTGTTAAGGATTGAGCGCTGAACGCTCTAGTATGTCTTCTGAAGTATTGTATTAACATAGACGGCGGATATAGGACACGAGAGAATTCCGGGGAATAGCCGCGAATCATAGCCTGGTCCTAATACAAGGAGCTCCCAAAAACAACACTTTGCTTTATCTATATAGATCCACGAGAGATTGGTAGGCTTCTTATCGCTGGTTATTCGTATAATATCCTCTAATAAGTTGTCGACGGCGGTTTACCAGATTAGAATTGGGAAAGGGACACGGAAATCCTAGCAGTGGATATCATCATTGGCTACAAGCCTTGAAACTTTTTGAGGAGTCAACACGGGGGCTATCTTAACAGTTTAAAACGGCTACAGGCGGTCATGCGATATTGGTGAAATAAGGGTTAAGTAGGGTCTTTATAGGGGTACTCAGATGGCCTACACAACTTGGTACAAGTATCTTTGCGTATTCCACGGCCGCTTAGCCGGTAACTTTGTATTAGGTCTAAGTGATACTGCTCTACCGTTGATGCCTAGAAACGAAGAAGCTGAAGCTTATATGTTGAGATATAGAAATATAAGTTTCTGCTGTACCAGTGATCATATACATATCGTCCCACGATCTATTCGACACCGACTGGTTTGGACGTCTATGCTTTGGCCCTGACTGCCGGCTGGGGGAAAGCCGCGTCCGACTATGTTCGACGACCTCTGCTACTAGACTTTTAACCGAATGGGTAAGAGGTGTACAAGCCTTTCCTATATTGCGAAAAGACGTCTCTAGATGTTGAACATCCCAACTACAGAGCACTTCACACACCAAGTGCCGTATGGAAGTATCTATAGTTGTATGACGTTGTTTCATTACGTTTGAAGTTGATGTTTGGAAAGTCGCAAAGAAGCCAGAATGACATAATCTGGCCACAATATCCGCGTCGAAGATGATGACAAGATCTAAAGCCATATTAGAAATGCTTCGTTATGTGGCATGGCTTCAGAGTTCTATGGACGACCAACAGGCCCCAGTTTTGAACTCTGTGCACTGGTGCATACATTAAGTTTTGATATTGACAATTTGGTTCACATCTTGAATAAGTCTTAAGGAGTCCATGATAGCCTTCTCCTCCATATGCCCTATGTCCACCGTTGTCCTTCGGTAGCTCTGAGGGCTCCCAGACCTCACGGGGGTTATGCGTCAGCAATCATTAGCGGTTAAAGAGCATCTTATGGCGAAGACCTAAACTGAACCCGCAGGTACGGAATTAGGAGTAGAAGATTGATCATCACTTGCATAGACCTATGTCATAACCAAAATGGCACCGCCATAGATGACCTTTGGACAAATCGTCACTACAGTTGATTGCATGCATACGAAATGTGCCTCTTCTCTCCAGTGGCAATAGCCGCCATGTCATCATGCACCCAAAAGCATGCCTGGATACACACACCGCCCACAGGGCGGAATAGTCTTTTGGATCCGAGTAATCCTTCGAACACGGAGGAATCATGCTAGAAGGGCAGCCTTCTTCTCGGCACACGCCAACGGTGGTGTATACCAGCTTATAAAGTGGTCAGCCACAATAGTGTACAAAGTGACGTCTCAAGTCCCAAATAAGAACCATATCTGACTACTTCTCCGTTCGTACGGGTCTAGTTTTCGATCTCCCTCGCAGAACGTCAAACCACCTAATAACATTGTCAAGGCCTCCTCATCCCTCGCACTTCACGAATCACACAAGACCTCGGTGAGCAGGCGTCACCTTACCCCTGCTCCTCGAAGGTTGCCAAGAAGCCGGGTTCGACGTCAGCACCGTTACTGGGAAAGGACTTGGCAATGCAGCCGGGAAGGATGCGACGCTCATACCAGGCTCGCGAAGGTATCCGAACATAATAGGTAGACATATACGCACACCTAGCAACTAGTAAGGTGAGCTAATATCAAATAATATCAACTGGGAGCTGTTGATAGCACAACGCCTCGTCCCTTGGCGTCCTCCGCGGTTCAGCATCGGATCCTAGTTTCCATTTAAGACACAGTGGATTCTACGAAGCTTCGAATAAACGGTCTTGCTAGAGACGAATGGACCTGTACAGTGGGTGGCGCCGCCACCAACTTATTTCTGCGCCAAATTTCAACGGCGTCACTCCGCACGCTGCAGCACCCCTAACTTCGATGTGCAGGGCCCTACTTCGGACTGGAGCCTGTCTATGCTTACTTCACGCTCACCATTATTAAATGACATATATCGTGCCGTCCTTATAGCAAACACTCTATGGATGTTTGTATGATTACTATTGAATATTGGCTCATATAAATCGTCAGCCAATCACGTTTCCTCCGCATGCCTCTTAGGCATCCAGGCTTGGCACATGCTGAGCCAAGTAATCTTCACCGGCCGTTTGGTGAGCACCTCCTTTCTCTAATGCTAATGATTCGTTCGTATAATCGACAGTCGCTTCAGCGTATCTTAGCCAGCCCGCTTATGCGGTTTAGTCACGGAACAGGGTGTTCTCATTGACTAAAGTATTGAGACGCAACGCCGCAGGCTGACAGGCTCAGTCGCCGATACGGGCTTGGCGTAACCTCAAATCCGACGCTGGAATTAAGAATGTAAGCTCGGGATTGTAATGTGTTAGCAAGTCCGAATTAGCGTCGGGACTGCATAATACAACACATTCCCAAAGGGGGTGGCGGCGCACAGCATCTGCCCTACAGGGATGTGTAACAGCCGCATTGTGACATCCCGGAAACCGTCATAAGCGGCCGGCGTCTGCACACATCTGGTAAGACGGTGCCTAGATCAATTCTGCACCATCTATACCGAAGCTAAAACGGTCATGCAATGTGATCCGACCTGATGCATCTACCCGGCCTACGGAGTGCAAATTATCACGTCATCCGCCGCTACCTCTGAAGTTTGGTCATCTGCTACAACTAGAACCATGGCGAAATCGGAATCATTTGTCCAGACCCTGCTCCTCCCGATTGCCCCTGGGCGGTGGGATGCATGCCTCGACATCTATCGCACATTTGCGAATCTTGTTCATCGCTTGGGTCCCAGGCTGCTTTGAGTTCGTTTTGTACTGGAGCCAAGACAACTCGACAGGGAACGTGGGCCTGGTCATCTCTGAGCGGTGAGTCTCTGTGCCCCCCACATGAATTTTGCACACTGCACAGTTCAGCTCCATGCCATCTACGGCTAACCTAGCGTTGACATCTCAAGTTATGTCAGCACTCAGGCTCACGATATGTTTATCCCGTGGTCACCTTACCTTCGCTTGTTGCATGACAGAGCAGGCGCACAGATTTTGCGGGAGGAGCCGGTCATGACGATAGTTGAGGATTCAGTGGTTTTTCCAATCGGTGCTCGGAATAACCTATACTCTGGCCCGTGGTTAAGCGTTGAACGCTCGATATGTGAGACATACTCGGGGTTTAGGGCATGAATACAATACATAGAACAGAGTAAGTGCATCAACACATTATCCTGGAATGGACTATAGAATAATATAGTTGGCCTAAACGGATGTAAGAGGAGCTTCTGAGCGTCTCTTGGACCATACGCCGTGCATCAGTTGTAGACCACTGATTATAGCAATAAGTCATATCACAGACCCCTTGGCCCTCGAAAACCTCACCAAGCTTATCTAGTGTGACGTAAGGCAAGCTTGCCCAAGATGTCAGCCTCGCAACGTGCAGCGGATATTGAGAAGCTACGACAGTTGGCGAGCCTTGTCACATCGGCTACCGAAACCGTTATCGCTGAGTGGACGGAGGGGAAAACCACACCCCCTGACACCATTGATGGCATCCAGCTACCGAGCCATCGCTTGTATGAAGCTCAGCGCATCCTCGCCGCCGCATCTGGCAGTATTGAAGAGCTCGTCTGCGACCCCTCCCTCCGTCTCTTGAACTTTTCTTCGCAGTATGTCGAGAGTCGCGCCTTGCACATCGCAGCGGAACATAGGATCGCCGACCTCCTTGAAGATGCACGCGATGGTGAGCTCCGTGTGCAGGAGTTAACAAAGACCATTGGCATCGAGACTGAGAAGCTCTGTAAGTTCGGAGCCAGCCCTCTTCCAGATCCGTAGCTAGAGTGTGCTAACGCTGCAGCCCGCATTCTTCGTCTCCTGACGTCGCAACACATCTTTCGCGAAGTCAGCCCAGATACATTTGCCAATAATCCTGTCTCCCGTAAATTAGTCCGCAATGAGCCGCTAAGGGCGTACATCATGAACTTGTAAGCCATGCCGCCCGGGCTTTCGAGCAATGAACTAAGGCCCGCAGCGCTGCCGATATCTTCTCGACCATGGACTATCTACCACTATCATTGAAGGATCCTGTCATCGGGCCTAGCTACAAGGTGAACGAAACCGCCTTTAACTTGGCAGTCGGCACATCCAAGCCTCGCTGGGAGTGGCTGGAGGAGAAGATCCCCAAGTCGCAGATTGGAGCTATATCCTCAAGGGGGTACCCACACAGCTTTGCCGGTAGTGATGGCCAAGTTGATCATGGGAAGGTAAACGGGAATGAAGAGATGGTTCCCCGTCCAGGACTAGAGATCATGGGACTCGCCATGGTTGGGGGCGGCAGGGTCCATTCTACCCCCCATGTGTTCGATTACCCTTGGGGGGAGCTCGGGAATGCCACGGTCGTTGACGTGGGTGGAGGACAGGGTATGCCAAGTTTCCATGCAGCCTGACTCCCTCCTACTCTATCCCTTGTCTCCTGCGTTTGTCTTGTCTCTACAGTTGAGGGCTAACAATGGTCTATTCCAGGTGGTTTCCTTCTGCAGCTATCACGCCTGTATCCTGACCTTCGCCTCGTTCTTCAGGATAGACAGGCTGTAATCGAAAAAGCAAAACTTATGTGGAAGCGTGAAAACCTGGACGCGGTTAATGGTGGCAAGATGGATTTTGTTTCGCACGACTTCTTCCAAAACAACCCGGTCAAAAATGCCGACGTGTACTTTGTGAGGAATGTAATGTGAGTGACCAATTCAATTCTGTCTCCTGGAAATTCAGATACTGACAAGAATCTTCACCGCTAGCCACGATTGGTCTGATAGCTATTGCATTTCCATCCTAAGCAGCCTACGAGCTGCCATGGGTCCCCAGTCGCGGGTCCTGATCGCTGACCAGGTTATGAACACGACACTGGGCTCACCTGAGCTCAGGTCGGCGCCTGAGCCGTTGCTCGCAAACTATGGGAACTATGTGCGGTTCAGCCATCAGCGAGATGTTGCGCTTATGGGTCTGATCAACGGGATCGAGCGCACGCCGGCTCAGTTCCGTCGTATCGTTGAGGCCGCGGGGTTGCGGCTTGTTCGGGTTTGGGAATGTCGCACGCAAGTGGGTATTGTCGAATGTCGTCTGCCGTGAGACAGGAAAAATGACGCGTAGTACTAGCTATAGCATGCAGTCAGAATTAAACCGGAGTTCCTTATTTTCTCATATAGTTGTAAAATTTCCTCCGACAAGGGTTGGTCCACCGCGCTTCCTGGATGCCCCTATTCCAGCGGCAATTAATGCTTACCAGACCGGACAACTTAAAAATACGAAACATTATCCTCATATATTGGCATCTTCATAATGGTCGCGGATCCAGCCTTGAAAGCTGAACCGATATTTTTTATACAACTCTTCTATTTTTTCCACCTGATTCATGCCATGCTGTTTCCATATACACAAGTACAGTGTCCATGGCCGGTGACCTAATTGTGTGAAAATTATTGATTCTCGTATCTCCTTACAATTTTCCCACTACTCTCCGGTGCCAATTATATAGTCTAGTCCTTAGATTAAACATCAAGGTCAGAAGCTTAAAGCCCTTTGTGTGACATATAAGCTTTACTAACGGTTCCATTTTCCCCCTTACCACCCCATATATATATATAGTATGCAGGGATGTTCTAGTCGCACATCTCATTATCACCTTTCTTATCGCCGATTTTACAGTATTGAACTTCAATACAGTGTCAGGCAGACCAACGAAGTGCAGCCTCTTTTCCACGTCACGTCCACACAACGCAAGCGTCTGCTTCAAACTCGTGTGCCTCGCTGATAGACCTGCAATTTAGAAAATTAGAAGGCATGGTTATTCTGCCCCAGTCAATCGATATCCCTAACGGCAAAGTCAATGGTCTACGCGAGACCCATCATCCCGGACACTTCTTGATTCTGGCAGACAGTGCATCTCCAGCCGTTTGAACATGACTTAACATTCAAACAAAGGACTGTATAGGCAGGCATTCGGGTCCATAGGGGCCTTATTCGCTTGCTAGAGCTGCGATCTCGTCCGCGGAGCCTTTTCAGGGAATGCTAAAGCCAGCCGCTCGATATCCCAATTATCGCAGCAAAGGGCCCCTCTTAGAAAGCTATGTCGCCGGGTGCGATAAACCTACACAATAAGCGTTAGCGGCGTTTGCGCTAACCATGTATAGAAAAAAAATGAGCTGCCCTATTCGGGCTATATTTTATTTTTCCTAACCCACCTTGACAGCTGTCAGCTTCCAAGTAGCCTGTAAGAGACCCACCCATACCCTTTAAATGCGTGCACCCACCTGATACACCTGATTTTGTATGTAATTTACACCGTTTTCAATTGATATTAGCATTTTAATAACATATCTGTTACTTTTTAACATTATATAAGGTGCGACGTATAAGAATACAGCCCCCTGTAGCTAAGAAGACTAGGCTAGGATAGGACCCTATATAAATCCTGATACGAGATTGTTTAACAACAGTTGCTGATACGACCTAAGAGGGGTTCGTGGCTTAGTGAGTTAATAATTGGTTTGAATAAATATCTAACAATTATATCAGCGATTTATTCGACGCCCGACGGGTTAATGGTTTAATTCTTTCGGGGGGTATACTTTTTAAAATAAATTGATTATTTATTACGAGGGTGTTATGGGATTAATTGTTATAAATCTCTAACTAAGACCTAAGTTAAAGACCTAGTTTTAAGAAGTAGATTTATTCTATTTTTTTTTAATTACGTGACTTAAGGTAATCTGCTTAATTTAATAGATTATATAAAACGTTTTATAATTTATTTAAGATAATAAATTACGTAAATTTATGGTATATTTACCTTAAGGATTAGGATATAAAATAAATAAGGTTTTTTATATAAATAGTACCTATTTAATTTCGCTTTTTAGTTATTAATTTAAACTTTTAGTTAAAAGTAACCGTACCGTTTTCTAATTAAGGAAAAAATACTTTAAACCTTTTTAACGAACAAATTATTAAATTATTTTTCGCTTTATTATTACTTGTAAATTAAAACCCCATTTCGGATATTACTTATATTTTCCAGTAGACGTATAATAGGTTCGTAATATTTTAATAGTTTTTTAATTAATAACCGACGAATAATTTAAGGCCTAGTTAAATATAAGTTTTTTTAAACCTAATAAAAACGATATTATAGAATAACCTTTTAAAAAATAAATAGCATATTTGATTTCCGTTATTAGTTAGTAAGGAATTAATAATAAAATTAAAAAACTTACCGCTTATTAAAAAAGTCCTTTTTTTAATTAATAATATAACCTCTTTTACTATCCGATTTTAAATAGGACCTTTCTTTTTTTAACCTTAATAATAACTTTTCTCAACTTTAAGGGATATTATTAAAATCTAGGAAAAAAAATTAGGAAAGGAAAAGTTAAAAAGGAATATGGAGTAAAAATCCAGAAAGGTAAAGAGAAAAAATTTACGGCTAAAGGGAAACTAGGCGTTTTAGCTGAAAAAGTCCGAGCCTTAAAAAAGGAAAACGTTAAATTTACTTAATAATAAAAAGCTTTAATTTTGTTACTGTTCGGTATAAATTAATTACGAAATGGAATTATTCCGCTTTTTAACTATTACGGAATACTAAATATTAAAAGTTATAAATTTATTATTTTTAAGTCTTATAATAAAATTACGGATGTAAAAGGATTCCTGGTTTAAGTTAAATTTTACTTTAAGTTTTATAAAAGTTCTTTAACGGAAAATTATTAAAAGGTAATAATTATTTTCCAGGTATTTATTAAAAAAGTTTTTTTATAGTTTAAATTTATTATGAAAAATTACTTGAAAATTACTTTCGTATATTTTCGGATATTATTAATTATATCTTTAATAATTATAAACATTTCGAAAAAAAAAATGTAAGCCTTATTTAAAAATCCCGATAAAAAATAATACGTAATTAAGTAGTTATATTTTTTTCGTTAAATTAAATTAATAACGAAATATATAATTAAATTTAACAATTTAACAGTAATTTCTAATTTATTAAACAACGTATTATTTTATCCTTTTTATAACAGCTTAAAACCTTAAATTAAAAATAAACTATGTAAGGTTGTTAGATTTAAGCTGTATTATTTAAGCTGAGCTAAAGATACGAAATAATTATATTAATAATTAATACGATAAATATTTTATTTAATATTTTCGAATATGGTAATTATTAATAGTTTTTACGGTAACGATAAATTGTATTTTAGTTGCGAATAGTTTTATTCCGAAGCTAATTATTGCGTAATGTTAATAAGCTTTGACCCTGATAAACCTTATGCTCTTTACGGTTTGGCAGGGGGAATTTTAATAATTTAGGAGATGTTAAGTTTTTTGCGGTAAACTTTAAGTCCGTATAAAATAATTGTTTTGCAACCTTTTATTAGTTTTACGATTTTTTTAATTTCGATTAATTTTAGGGTATTTTTTTAAATTTTTATTAATTAAAATAACCAAAATATGCCGGTTTAGTTCGAATATAAAGTTTTAACATTCCATATTTCTAGAATCTCGATAAAAACGGTTTCGATTAAGTTATTTAATTTAAATAAAATAATTAGCCGAGTAAAATATATTAATATTTTTGTCGATATTAATAATTTTTCCGAGAAAGATTAGGTTTTATTTTTAATTTTTGGATATGATTTAATTTGAAACGGTAAAAATAATCGATTTTTACGTAAATTTATATTAAGAAATATCCGGTTTATAAAAGAATTGCTGGTAAAACTGGAGGATGGCGATAATAGGTTTAAAAATGTCGAAATTTAACTTTTAAATCGATATAAGGAGGATTACGAACGATAATTTATCCGGTTGTTCCGGATTGCGAAAATTGTCTAAAATTCCGTTAAGAATGGTTGTCGATAGGGGTATAACTGGGTAATTTAAAATTACCTTAAAGTAAAACGCCTGTAAGAAGGTTGGAGTTTGGTAAAGTTTAGTAACCGATAGCATAATTTATCTATTTATTTAATTTAATTTTATGGTTACGTCTTCTTTAGAGAGAAAAAATGAACTATATATAATATTTAAAATAATTTTTTTACGGAATATATTAATATAATTATTATTACCGATAAACGAACTTTTAATCGGTACTTTAAAAAAAAGAAACTAGTAAACGAAATAATAATAAAGGCTTAAATAGCCGAATTAAAAAGGATAAAAGTAGGTTTTAAAAAAAAGCAAATACCGTTTCGAAAAAACTTAAAAAAAACAAATCCAATATAAAATATTTTAACTATAACAAAAAGGGATATTTTAAAAACAAATATTGCTTTTCCCCTAAAAGGAACTTTAAAAAAGAAGGAATTCCTTAATCCTAGAAAAAAGCTAAAATGGCTAAATAAAAAACAGATAGTAAAGCAAAAAAAGAAAAAAAAGTTAATTCGATTTCTTTCCAGCTAGAATTTACTATTACTATAACTATTTAAATCTAGAACGATATTTTAAAGTATAAAAATTATCCTATTTATTAGGACTTTAAAATTAAAGTTTACAAATATTATTTAAAATAAACGGTTTTTAAAATAATTATTAAATTAAGATATTTTTATTATTTTAATATAGAACGTTACGAAATATATAAAATAAACGGCCAGTTTCGGCTAGATTTTAATAATTATAAATAATTATTTTCGGAACTTTATAAATTTCCTAAATATACCATACATTTAAAAAAACCCCAGATTAATCCTTATAATTTATTATATTTCTTTACCTGCTATTTTAATAATTACTTTATTTATTTTCGAATTAAAAAAAATAATTTTTAATTTAAATAGGACGAAAAAATATTTACCGAACCCGATAACAAATATAGGCATGTCGAAACTCCACGATAACCGGAATATTTTAAATCTTATTACTTATAACGTATTAGATAAACGAACTACGCGGATAAACGAACTACGCGGTTTTTTCAACTTTCTTACCATCTAACTTTAATTATTCATTTCTTAATATTATCTTTATAAAACGGCTTACAAAAAAAACTAAAATAAACTTAATTGTTTAAATTAAAAAAAAAAACCCTAAACTTTCTTATATAAAACTTAGTTTTATATATACAATTACACCTTTTACTTTAAAATCCCGATATAATGGCAAACTTATTTAACCCGATACCGTACCTAATTCGCGAAAATTAACACCAACCGAAAAAAATCCATTATCGACCGAATCCTTAACCTAAATATACGAACGTTTTTTATCCGGTTTTAGCACGTTAAAAATATAGCTAATTTATTACTAGCCCAATATATTATAAAACGCGTCGGAATTAAATAAACGTTAAATTTTATTAAATAATAACAAAAACTTTAAACGCGTTTAAATCGGAAAATCGATTATTAACGGGTATTATATAAAAATTTAAAAATATTTCGTAAATAATTCGAATTTATTCGGATTATTATTATAAAATACGGTATTACGGAAAAGGATATTTATAATTTCGACGAAACTGGATTTTTAATAAAGCTTTTTATAATAACGGGTATAATAATTACCAATACCGAAAAATATAAAAAACCTAAATAAACTTAATAAAAAAATAAAAAATAAATTACAATTATCCAAATTATTAATTCCTAAAATTGAATTATATCGTTATTTATTATTATAACCGGGAAAAATTACTTTAAATCTTAATTCCGTAATAATTTATTACTAATAACCGGTTAAAAAATTATATTAAATAATAATAATTAAATAACAAACGAACTAAATTTAAAATAAGTTCAATATTTCGATTAATATACCCGAACGCGTACGAAAAGATCGAAACGTTTTTTTATCCTCGACGGTTACGAAAATTATTATTCGATAAAATTCGAAAAATATTATACCAACCACGATATTATTATACTTTATATACCCGCGCATTTATCGTATAAATTCTAATTTTTTAATGTATTTTTTTTATTTTTAAAACGCATTTATTCGTTATATATCGAAAACTTAATACGACGCTACCATACTTATATCGCCAAAAAAAATTTCCTTGCCGGTTTTTACGATACGTTTAAAACTATTATAACGTCCGATAATATTAAATCCGGATTTGCCGCAACTAATTTCGTTTTATTCGATTTTAATACCGTTTTTTCCGAGTTCGAAATTTTTCTAGTTATATTTACGCCGACCGTTTTCCCGTTAACCTCTGCCAGTTTTATTTCCCCGCTTATAAAAACCCCTAGGAATATTAAGGAAGTTAAAAAACAAAAACGTTACTTATAAAAAAAAATTAAAAATTACCAAAGTAGCTCGCCGACAAGAATTATTAAATCGGTTAATATTTTAACTAAAAATTAATAAATACTTTAACATAAAGTTATTTTTCTTAAACAAAAAACCGCTTAATTACGCGAAATTAATTATATCTTAAATAAACGTCGGAAAACCAAAAATAAATATTTCCAAAAAGAAGGGATATTTATTATATAAGAAAGATAAGCTTTTCTGGCCGAAAAAAAAAAGGGTAATAGAAAAATACAACTAATAGCGGTTAAAAATAATCGTCGTAAAAGGGTTAAGACGAAAAAACGGAAATGTAACGTTTGTAATAAGCCCGGATATAATACGCGTATTTGTAAAAAAGCTGTAAAGACGTTTAGCAAAAAAGAATCCGATTAATTTAAATTAATGCGATATATTATTATTAAGTTATTTAAATTAATTATTACAAAGTGCTAAAAACCGCGCAGTTTACTTATTCGCGCAGCTCGCTTATCTAATACGTTATCTTAAATTAAAACGGAATTAAAAAGCTATATTATTAAAATATTTATATTACTTTCCGATATTTTATATTTAATACGAATTTTTAAATATAAAAATAACCCTTTCGGAAATTTAATTTTTTAATCTTATAACCCGTAAAAAGTAAAATTTAAGATCTAGTTATATAAAAAACCTATTTTTAAATGCAAATATAACAAAAAAACCTGGTTCTAGTACTAAAATAATTAATATACTAAATATATTATTAAAAAAGTTCGTAAATAGAAATTTATTTAAGCCGGATAATATTAAAAGTTAAAAAATAATAAAAACCTTTAAAATTAAAATGTTAAAAAGTTTTTATTTATAAAACTTTATACAAAGTAATTAAAAGGATATGTAATTAAATTAAAATTCCTTTTTAATATAAAAATAAAATATTCCAAGTTATAAATAATTTAAAAATAAAAAAATAATTTTATTTCCCCTATAATAGTAAAAAAAATACCAGATTCCTTAAAGATACAAATTAAAATCCTATAAGTTACGTATAATAAACAGCAATTTATTTACTTACGAAAAAGGATAGGTTTTTTAAAAGACGAAAAAATTTCCTATATAAATATAAGGATATTAAAAGTAATTTTCGTTAAATATTACGGACATCTTTAAATATGACATTATATTAGGAATGTCATAATTACGTTTTAATAACTTTTATATTAACTGGAAAAATTAACGATTTTTTTAAGACGAATAACTAATATCCTTAATAAAAGAAAAACAAATCTATTATTTAATAAAAAAAAGCTAAGATTTTAGATCCGATTATTATAATACCCCCCGAATATTATAAGTTTAAAAAATTATTTAAGGAATAAATAAATTATAAATTACCAGAACATAATTAATAGGATTGCCGAATACTTATTAAAAAAAGGTAATACCTTAAGTTACATAAAATTTACTATATAAACTTCGAAAAAATAAAAACTTTATAAAAAAATATTTAATAAAATTTAAATCGAAAATATATATAATTTTTCGAGTTATTAGCCGGATATCCTGTAATTATAATACTAAAAATTAAGGACGGTAAATAAAGAATCGATAAAAACGGAAACCCTATTTATCGACGTATAATTAATTATTAACAACTAAACGATATTACTATTAAAAATAGATACCCCTTAATATTAATAAATATTATGAAAAAAAATATTAACAAAGTTAAATAATTTACAACTTTCGATTCAAAAAAAAATACTACCTTATCCGTATAACAAAAAAAAAATGAAAAATAAATTTTAAACATATTAATACCCCGGTAAGCTTTTAAAATATAGTTATAATTACTTTACGTAAATTCTTAAATTAATTTATTTTCGTATACCTCGACGATATACTTATTTATTTCGAAAATTTCGAAAAACATAAAAAATATATAGCCTTAATATTAAAAACCTTAAAAAAGGTAAATTTTCTAATTAACGCAGATAAAAACATATAATATACGTAAAAACTAAATTTTTTAAAATTTACTTTTACCTTTAAACAGGTCTAGATCTAAAATTCTAAATTAAAAATAATTAAAAATTAGCCGATTTTTAACAAAGCGACCGTTATAAATATCTGCTAAATTTTAAGATTTACGGGTTATATACGTAATTTAATTAAAAACTACGGAAATATAACCAGGCCCTTAACGAAATTTACTATTAAAAAATATATTAAAAAAAAGTTTAAATTTTTACCGGAAGTTAAGAAAATATTTTAAAAATTAAAAAACGTTACTACTAGAAGGATTTATTATAAAAATACCAAATCCGGATAAGGAAAAACGCCTAAGGACGGACGTATTAAATTACGCCTTAAATATTATCCTAAAATAATTAAAAAATAACGGTAAATAATACCTAATAACGTATTATTTTAAAGCATTCCGAAATGTAAAATTTAAATACCTAATTTATAACAAAAAATTATTAACAATTATTAACGCTTTTAAAAAATAAAAATCGTTTTTTAACGGAACCAAATTTTTTTTCCATATTTACTCCGATTATAAAAACCTTACCCGATTTATAAAAATACAAAAATTAAATAAACTATATAAAATCTGGATAATTTGTTTATCTAGATTTAATTTTAAAATATATTATATTAAAAAAAAAGAAAATATCCAGGCGGATATTTTTAATCGTAAAAACGATTACGATTTTAAAATCCCAAAAAGAAATATATAAATGTTATAATATACAAAAAATAATATTATATAATTATGCGAAATAATTAAAAAATTAACTTTAAAACTTTTAATACAATTCCGAAATTTTTACGACTTAAAAAAATAAAAAGAGGTCTAATAATTAAAAAGATAATTAAAAAATTAACTACTGTATTACGGTAAAATTTATGTTCCTAGGGAATAATGAAAACGATTCGTAAAAGAATTCTACGAAAATTTACTGTACGGATATTAAGGAATTTTTAAAACTATCCGATAGCTATAAAAAAAATATAATTTCCCCGATTTACGCCGGATAGTTAAAATAATGATTAAAAATTACAATATTTATAATAAAGCGAAAACAGCTAGATATAAGCCTTACGGATTATTATAACCTACCGATATTCCTAATAAAACGTAAAATATTATCGTTTAGAACTTTATTATTAGCTTCCCTTTATTTAAAGATTTAGTTACTGGAATTAAGTACGATAAAGTATAGGTAATAATTAAGAGATTTACTAAATATAAGTACTTTTTATTTTTTTAAAAAAAACGTAATTGTAAAATAATTAGCTTACGTTTTTATTCGATATGATTTAGACAAATATAAAATATTAAAAAAGGTTATTTCCGATAAAGATAAACTTTTTACCTTTAAGTTTGGTATTAGTTGTTTTAAATAAATTAACGCCAAACTTAAATTTTTAATAATATATTACCGTTAAATAAATAGATAAATAAAACGATTTAATTAAACATTAAGATAATATTTTCGAAATTATATTAATTATTAATAAAATAATTAAGTAAAATTTTTACTATAGGTATAAATGGTTTATAATATTTTAATTAATAAGGATATAAGTATATCGCCTTATATAACTATGTATAATTATAACGTAAATACCTAATGGAAAAAATTAGCTATTTGCTAAAATACTAAAAGTTACTATAATTACCTTTAAAGCAAAAATATTAGTAATAAAAATCAAAATAATTTAAATTTGTTTTCGGGATAAGTTACGATTTTTTTAACGAAAAATAACCTAGTACTATAATAAGAAATAAATTAAGGGATTAATTTTAATAAAAGAAAATAAGATTTATTTGTTACGTTAAAAATAAAACGTAACTTTAAATATCTTATAAATTAAAATAAAAAAACTTAACGATAAATTTAACTTTAAAAAATTCGGTTCGTTTAAAATTGACGAAATTATTTCGAAAATTAACTATTGGTTAACGTTACTTAAAATTATAAGACTATATTTTGTTTTCTATATTTTCTTATTTAAATTAATACTTAAGAACGCCCTCTTAAAAATAGATATAAAATTCGAAAAAAATACTAACGAGTATAAAGTCGAAAAAATACTGGATTTTAAAATGGTTAAAAATAAAATCCAATATCTGGTTAAATAGGAAGGGTACTTATACGAAAAAAACATTTAGAAACCGTTTAACCACTTAATAAATACGATAGATTTGATTAAAACGTTCTATTGGTAGAACCTTAACCGACTAACGCGGTTGAGGTTGTAGGTGACAACGGTCTACCGCTTAGGTCCAGATCTACGGCGTTTTAATCGAAAAAGGTAGACACCTTTATAATAGCGTTTATCTCGGAAACAAATTGTACTTGCTTTGTTGCTACTCGGCGCTACTTTTTCTTTACTTTCTTTCGTTCTTTTGCTTAATTTAGCTTTTGATTTTCGAAAAACAAACGTAATCTTTTTTCTTTTAAAATATCATTTTAATTGCGAAAACGTTGTAATTTGTTTTTTTTAAATATCTTTTTTTGAAATTTTTGCTGCAGTTTTAAAAGTTCGTTTTTTACAGTTTAACGTTCCTTTTAAAAACGATTTTGTTTAAAGTTAATGTTTTTTAATAAAGATATAGCTAAGGTAAATCCGTCGTATTAACGCTGATAACGAATATAATAATAACAACTAAGAAAACCTTTAGTTATAAAATATTATTCCTTTTTAAATAGGAGATAATAAAAATATAGCAAAATTTTAAAGTTAAATTTAAAAATAAAATCAAACCGATTATTATGAGCTTAATGCTAGTTCGTATAGGATTTACGTATTAACTTTTTTACCCGACTAAATATAATAAGTTAATATATAAAAGGAAATAAAAGTTTAATTAGAAATAAGAAGTTATTTATTTTTTTATTTTTAAGGTAAAAATCCTTAAAAAAAGAAATAATGTTATAAATTTTTAACTAAAACCTAAGTTAAAGACCCAGTTTTAAGAAATAATTTTTTTTTCATTTTTTTTTAATTACGTAACTTAAAGTAATTTGCTTAATTTAATAAATTATATAAAACGTTTTATAATTTATTTAAAATAATAAATTACGTAAATCCACGGTATATTTATTTTAAAAATTAGGATATATAATAAATAAAGTTTTCTATATAAATAGCATTTATTTAATTTCGCTTCTTAACTATTAATTTAAGTTTTTAGTTAAAGGTAACCGTACCGTTCTCTGGTTAAGGGAAAAATACCTTAAACCTTTTTAATAAATAAATTACTAAATTATTCCTTGCCTTATTATTACTTATAAATTAAGACCCCATTTCGGATATTGCTTATATCTCCCGGTGGACGTATAACAGGTTCGTTATATTAATTACCCTTGTTATATATTAAGTTGTATTAAAAATATATACGTACTAGAATATTTAAAAGGCCAGAAAATCGAATAAATAGTTAGAAAAAACCGAATAAATAAATTTAAAGTCGTGCAAAATAACGCGTATAAGAAAGTTATACCGTTAAAAAAATAAGGTAATAAAATTAAAAATAAAACAGTTAGAGGTTATAAAGGTTGCGTTTTAAACCTTTTATTTTTATACGTATTATACTACTTTAATTTGTAAGGAAAAATGTAATAAAACTTTTCCCCCTGGCCTAAGTTAAATAAAGTTTAACCAGAAACGTTACTGTTAAACTTAGCAAAGTACGGGTAGTTACTATTAGGTAAAGAGATTTTGTATAGAAATCTAGTTATACGGAAGGGTAACGCGGTGGTTTTAAGGATTAAAGCCTTTAGGGAAGGGAGTAATTATAAAAATATAGCCCTTTGTAGCTAAGAAAACTAGGTTAGGATAGGACCCTATATAAATCCTAATACGAGACTATTTAACAATAGTCGCTGATACGACCTAAGAGGGGTTCGTGGCTTAGTAAGCTAACAATTGGTCTGAATATCTGACAATTCTATAGAAAAACTTTTTATAAGATAATAATCTCACCGTAAAAACCATTAATAGTTGCCATGTTCGAAGATACTAGGTAGAGTATCTATCGTGTTAATTATTGGTGTAATTACTTCGTATCTTTGGCTCAGCCTGGATAATACGGCTTGAACTCAACGACCTTGCATAAGATAATAATCTTTAATAAATCCGATTTTACGGGCTTTAAAATATGAGTCTTATAAAATACGGTTATTTTTACTTATAGACGTAATATTATCCGTAGAAAAATTAAGGTTCTATAAATATACCGCGGAAAAAACGTTTAAAGAAAGGTAAAGTATTAAATAGTAATAATCTTATTAATAATATATAACGTATATTTGTTATTTTCGCCATTAATCTTAGAGTTATTTATTCCGGACTTTATTATATATTTTTCGATAACTTATTTTTTTCGTTATACTTAATCTTACAGCTTTATAAAAAAGGCGTTATATTAGTAAATATTTGTAACGAACTTATTATACATCTACCTAAAGATATAAGCAGTATTCGAAATAGGGTTTTAATTTATAGGTAATAATAAGGCAAGGTATAATTTAGTAGTTTATTCGTTAAAAAGATTTAAGGTACTTTTCCCTTAATTAGAGAACAATATAATTGCCTTAGGTTAAAAGTTTAAATTAATGACTAGGGAGCGAAATTAAATAGATGTTATTTATATAAGAAACCTGTTTATTATATATTCCGATTTTTAAAGTAAGTATATCGTAAATTTGCTAAATTTGTATAATCTGGTCCTAAATTACCCAGATTAATTAAATTACTTTAAAAGCTAAGTTTACCTACCCAAGGTTTAGCCGTAATAGGTACGCGTTAGGCTTTAAAGGCTGGTTTTTCCAAAATAGGAAATTTTATTCCTATAATATTATTTCCTTTTTTTAAGGATTTTTATCCTAAAAATAAAACCGTAAATAGCTGTTTTTGTTTATTAGAAAAAGTTTTTTTGCGGATTTTTAAGTTAACTTTATTATATCAAGCTATATTCGAAAAGAAAAAGAAAACTTCGTTTAAATTAACGCGATTTTCGCGATATCCGTATTAAATTAATTAAAAAAATTTGGTGTTAAAATTTCTCCCTATTTCAATTATGTTCGGTTCGGCGAAATTAATTATTTTTACGTTCCTAAACTTTTGTACTATAATTATTATATTTGCCGTTAACGTTCTTTTTATAACGTTTTAATTATAAATTCTTTTAAATATGTAAATAAAATACAAAAACGATTATAAAAGAAATAACGCGTTTTAAAAAACGAATTTTTAGCGTATTAAAAGGTTATAAAAACGGAACGTTATAAATAAAATAAAAAGTTGCTGGAGTTTATTAAAAGATTAAAGTAATTATATTTTTAATAAAATCTTTTAAAAAAAAAGCTGTAAAAATATTAAAAAAAAGTTTAGAGTTAAATTAATTAAAAAAAAGAGAAAGGTTAGAAGAAAAGTAGCGATACGTAGAGGTTAAATAAGTACGGCTTGTTTTTAAAATAAATACGTTTGCGGAGGCGTTTATCTTTTTCGATTGGAACGCCGTAAACCTGGACTTAAACCGGGGACCGTTATTATCTATAACCTTGGCCGCGTTAAAAACGGTTGGTTAAGGTTTTGGCAATAGAACGTCTTAATTAGATTTATCGTATTCGTTAAGTAATTAAGCGGTTTTTAAGTATTTTCTTTATATAAGTATCTTTTTTATTTGACCAGATATTGGATTTTATTTTTAATTATTTTAAAATCTAGTATTTTTTCAATTTTATATTCGTTAATATTTCTTTCGAATTTTATATTTGTTTTTAAGGGGGCGTTTTTAGGTGCTAATTTAAATAAGAAAATATGGAAAATAAGGTATATTTTTATAGTTTTAAATAACGTTAACCTGTAGTTAATTTTCGAAATAATTTCGTTAATTTTAAACGGACCGAATTTTTTAAAGTTAAATTTATTATTAGGTTTTTTTGTTTTAATTTGTGAAATATTCGAGGTTACGTTTTATTTTTTGCGTAATAAATAGATTTTATCTTTTTTCGATAGAATTAATCTTTTAATTCTTTTTTTCGTATAGTATTAGATTATTTTTTGCTAGAGAAATTGTAATTTGTTTTAAAAGCGAATTTAAATAGTTTTAATTTTTATTATTATTATTTCAGCTTTAAGGATAATCGTAATAATTTTTAGTATTTTAATATATGGTTATTTTAATCGTTAAGTTTTTATATCGTAATTATATATAGTTAGATAAAGTGATATATTTATATTTTTGTTAATTAACGTATTATATATTATTTATGTTAATAGTAAAAGTTTTATTTTATTATTTGTTTAGGGATGATATGTTATTAAAAATTTGAATTTAGTATTAATTTGTTTAAAAACGTTAGTGCCGAATTTAAAAGTGAAAAGTTTATTTTTGTCGGAAATAACTTTTTTTAGCATTTTATATTTATTTAGGTAGTTTCGGATAAAGGTATAAGTTAATTGTTTTATAGTTATATTTCCTTTAAAAAATAGGAAATATTTATATTTGATAAGTTTATTAATTATTATTTATATTCCGTTATATTCGATTTTAATAATTGTGTTTTTAAATAAAAGGAGGTTAGTAATAAAGTTTTATATTATAATTTTTAATAATTATTTTCATAATTCGGCGTAACTTACGGAAATTACATTTTTTTTATAATTATTAAGTAATTTTAAAAATTCTTGGTATTTATATAATGGATTTTTATGAAACTTCTTTATAAATTACTTTTGTTACTTTTTAGGAATATCCATTTTTCTATAATGTAATAACTGATTTTTTGGTTATCCTTTTAACTGCTGGACCTTTTTCTGTTTTTTTAGGTCGTAAAACTTCCGGAACCGTATTAAAAGTTTTAAGGTTAATTTTTTAATTATTTCGCATAATTGTATAATGTTATTTTTATTATATTATAATATTTATATACGTTTTTTTGGGACTTTAAAATAGTAATTACTTTTGCAATTAAAAATATCCGCTTAAATGTTTTTTTTAATATAATATATTTTAAAGTTAAATTTTAAGAAGAAAATTATTTATCTTTTATATTATTTATTTAGCTTTTGGGTTTTTATAAACTCAATGAAATTTTTGTAATTTGAATAAATATCGAAAAATTCTTTAGTTCCAATAAAGAATAGTTTTTATTTTTTTAAAACGTTAATAATTGTTAATAATCTTTTATTATAAATCGGATATTTAAGTTTTGTATTTCGGAATGTTATAGAATAGTACGTTACTAGGTATTATTTGCCGTTATTTTTTAATTGTTTTAAAACAATATTTAGGGCGTAATTTGATACGTCCGTTTTTAGGCGTTTTTTTATCCGGATTTGGTATCTTTATAATGGGCCTATTAGTAATTATTTTTTAAACGTTCGGAATGTTTTTTTTTTATTTTTTTTAAAGCCCGAATTCTTTTCCGACGTACTTCTTAATAATGAGTTTCGTTAATAGCCTAATTATATTTTCGTATTTTTTAATTAGGTTGTATATATAACCCGTAAATCTTAAGATTTATTGGATGTTTATAACGGTCGTTTTGTTAAGGATAGGTTAGTTTTTAATTGCTTTTAATTTAGAACGTTAAATTTGAATTTAGTTAAAAGTAAAAATGAATTTTAAAAAGTTTAGCTTTTACGTATATTATATAAATTTGTTTACGTTAATTAGAAAATTTGCCTTTTTTAATGTTTTTAATATTAGGGCCATATAATTTTTGTATTTTTCGAAGTTCTCGGAATAAATAAATATGTCGTCGAGGTATACGAAAATAAATTAATTTAAAAACTTACGTAAAATAGTTATAATTATGTTTTGAAAGTTTGTTAAAGTATTAATAAATTTAAAAGGTATTACTTTACATTCGTAATACTTATATATTATTTTAAAAGCTATTTTTTATTTTTTTTCCTTCTGTTATATAAATAAGGTGGTATTTTTTTTTAAATCGAAAGTTGTAAATTATTTAGCTTTGTTAATATTTTTTATAGTATTTATTAATGTTAAAAGGTATTTATTTTTAATAGTAATATTATTTAATTATCGATAATCGATTATACGTTAATAAATAAGGTTTTTATTTTTATCGATTTTTTATTTGTTATTTTTCATTTTTGGTATTATAATTACAAGATATCCGGCTGGTAATTTAAAGGATTATATATATTTTCGTTTTAAATTTTATTAAATGCTTTTTTATAAAGTTTTTATTTTTTCGGGATTTATGTAGTAAATTTCATATAATTTAGGATATTGTTTTTTTTAATAAATATTCTATGATTTTATTAATTATATTTTGGTAATTTACGGTTTATTCGTTTTTTAAATAATTTTTGAATTTGTATTATTTAGGGGGTATTATAATAGTAAAATTTAAAATTTTAGTTTTTTTTATTAAGTAATAAATTTGTTTTTCTTTATTAAGGATGTTAGTCGCTTATTCTAAGTAAGTTTTTAATTTTTTTAATCCATATAAGGGTTATTAAAACGTAATTACGGCATTTTTAATATAATATTATATCCAAAAATATTCGCGATATTTAGCAAAAGTTATTTTTGATATCCTTATATTTATACAGGGAATTTTTTGGGTTTTCGGAAAATTCGTTTATTTTCGTAAGTAAATAAACTGCCGTTTATTATACGTAATTTATAAAATTTTAATTTATACCTTTAAAAAATCTGGTATTTTTTTATTATTACTACGGAAGTAAAGTTATTTTTTGTATTTAAATTAATTATACCTCGGAATATTTTGTTTTTATATTAAAAAAAATCTTAATTTAATTACGTATCCCTTTAATTACTTCATATAAGGTTTTGTAAGTAAGGGCTTTTTGATACTTTAATTTTAAGGGCCTTTGCCGTTTTTTAATTTTTGATATTATCCGACTTAAGTAAGTCTTTATTTGCGAGTTTTTGTAATAATATGCTTAATATATTAATTATTTTAGTACCGGAACCAGGTTTTCTTGTTATATTTATATTCGGAAATAACTTTTTTTATTTAACTGGGTTTTGTGTTTTGTTTTTTACGGGTTATAAAGTTAAAAAAATAAATTTCCGAAAAAGTTATTCCTATATTTAAGAATTCGTATTAAATACAAAATATCGGAAAGTAATATAAATATCCTTGCGATATAGTTTTTTAATTTCGTTTTAATTCGGGATATATGTAACAAAACCTGGGGTATTCCGGTTATCGGGAAATTTCGATATATTTATATTTGTCGTTAAGTTTAGTAAATGTTTTTTCGTCTTATCTAGGCCAAAAACCGTTATCTTTTTTAATTCGAAAATAGATAAAGTAATTATTAAAATAACAGGCGGAGAAATGTAATAAATTATAAGGATTCGTTTAAGAATTTTTTAAATGTATTATATACTTAAGGAATTTGTAAAGTTCCGAAAATAATTATCCGTAATTGTTAAAATCTGGCCGGAATTAGTTATTCGTTTTATGCATTTCGTATTGTTATATATTAAGGTGGCAGAGATATTTTAACTTAATAGTTATTTTGAAAATTATTTATTCTGGGTAGTATTTGTAAGTTTTAACTTTAAAGTCCTGGTAAATAAGATAATTTTCGTATTTTAAAATTTTATTCTGAATTTAAATAGTTGTAACGATAGTAAACTCTGGTTAGAAGGAAATCAAGTTAAAAAAAATTTTTTTTTTTTTTTTTTTTTTTTTTTTGCTTCACTATTTGTTTTTTATTTAACCGCTTTGGCTTTTTTTAGGGTTAAGGAATTTTTTTTTAGAGTTCCTTTTAGAAAAAAAGCGATATTTGTTTTTAAAATATCTTTTTTTGCTATAATTGAAATACTTTATATTGGATTTAATTTTTTTTTTTTGGTTTTTTTCGAAACGGTATTCGTTTTTTTCTAAGGTTTGCCTTTATTTTTTTTAGTTCGGCTGTTTAAGTTTTTGTTATTATTTCGTTTATTAGTTTTTTTAAGGTACTGATTAAAAGTTTGTTTATTGGTAATAATAACTTTATCGGTATATTTAATAAAAAATTTTATTTTAAGTTTTATATATAATTCGTCTTTAATTTAAGGCTTTAAGCCGTTATAGTAAAGATAAAATAACGCGTTTTTTAGCAGGTTAAAAATTGTTATTAAACGGTTAAATTCGGTGATATATTCCGTTGTTAACTTGGTTTAGCGGAAAAAGTATAATTTTTTAACTGCGTATTGTTTTTTATTTAGATTTCCAAATAAGGTTTGCATTTTTTCTTCGAAAAATTCGTATTTGCTGAAAATATAATTAATAATATCCGAAAATATACGCGGAAAATTTCGCAAATAATTCCATATAATGGGTTTAAATTACAGGAGAATTTTTTTCGTAAGTAATTAAAAAATAATAATTATTTTTTAATAATTTTCCGTAAGGGAATTTTTATAAAATTTTAAATATAATCTATTTGGATTAGGAATTTCTTTATATTTGTAAACCCGTTATAAGGTTTTAAAGGGGTTGGTTTATAGCTTTTAACGTTAAGTATTCTATAATAAACGGAGGGTAAAACGGTGTTTTTTCGAAATTAATTTGTTTCGAATAACGGTAATATCGAGGATTTTTATTGTTATTACTGGCGAGCGAGTTTGGCGTTTTTTTTTAAGGTTTAGAGTTCGTTTATTATAATGAAAAAAATTTTTATTAAGGGTAAATTCCTTTTTCTTACTTTTTTGATTTTTCGTTCCGTATTTTTTTCTGGTCCTTTTTTAATTTTCTTTTTTTTTTTTTTTTTTCGCTTTGAACTTTAATGGTTTCCTTAAAATCGGGAGTAGGTTGTTAGGGTTGGGAAGAAAAAGGACCTTTTTGGGATCGAATAATAGATAGTGCTATGTTATCGATTAATTAAAGGACTTTTTTAAAAGGTAGTAATTTATTTAATCCAGTTATAGATTTTTTACTAGCTAGTAACGAATATCGGATATGTTGTTTATTTTTTAAACGTTGTTCTGTATTATTATTTGTATTAAATTTAGGAAAACTTATGCCTTAATTAAGCGGTAAATTATTTATCGGTTATTAATTAAGAAGTTATTAAAATATAACGAACTTATTATATATTTACCTAGAGGTATAAGTAATATCCGAAATGGGGTTTTGATTTATAAGTAATAATAAGATAAAAAACAATTTAATAATTTACTTGTTAAAAAGATTTAAGGTACTTTTTTTTTAAATTAAAGAACGGTATAATTATTTCGAATTAAAAGTTTAAATTAATAGCTAAGAAGCGAAATTAAATAGGTGTTATTTATATAAAAAACCTGTTTATTATATATCCTAATTTTTAAAGTGAGTATGTTATAGATTTGTTAGATATATATAATCTGGTCCCAGATTACCCAGATTAACCAGATTATTTTAAGAACTAAGTTTACCTGCCCGAAGTTTAGCCGTAATAGGTACCCGTTAGGCTTTAAAGGCTGGTCTTTCCAAGACAGGAACCCCTGTTCCTGTAACAGTATTATATAAGAGGATAATAAAATCGCTAAACGTTTAATTACGTTAGTTAAACTTTTTATTTCGAAATTTCTTTATAATAGCGTTATAAAGTTTCTTATATTTAATAATAAGATAAATTAAATTATTTAGGCTAATATATTTTTAACGTTGTTTTTTACTTTTTTATATCGAATAATAAACCGTATTACATTAGTTCGTATACGCCCGAAGTAAGAGAATAAACAGAAGAACTTTATCAGTAAATACTTTATAAATTAGAAAGAAATAGCGGTTAAAATATTTCGTATAGTTTTCGATTATAATTATTATATAGATAACGTTAATATTAGTAATTAAAGGCGGTATAATTTTATATAAAAATATTATTTTTTATTTTTTGTTATAAGTTATTATTATAAATTATTTTATTTTTAGCGAAAAGGTTAACCTAGGTAAAAGCGGTATAATAACGTTATTAATTTTCGCAAAGATTTCGTAGAAAAAGTTTTTAAGTATTTCGGGAACGAAGTAAGTAATAGGAAGCGTTTTTTAAGAAGTACTTTACGTAATAGCGTTATATAAATTCTTTTAGAAAATTACTATAAGGTCTTAGTTAAAAGCGTATATAACTGTTAGGCTTGTTTAGGTTATATATAGCTAAGGTAACGCCGAATTAGCTTAAAGGTAGCAGATAATAACGTCGTAAATCGAGCTTTAGTATTATAAGTGCGCTTTTATTATAATATATGTAATATACCGATTTGTTTTAATAATATATGTTAGTACAAATATTATTACAAAAATTGGGTATAAACGGATGTATATTATTATTATGTAATTTAATTGGTTATCAAGGTTCCATTTTTTGAAGAGCATAGACTAAAAAAGCAGCTACCGCTTATTATGTAGGTTTATCGCACCCGGCGACATAAGGATTACTCGGAATAACGTTAATCCTCTCCGAAACCCTATATCAATAAATCACATATACCAAGTGGGCTCATAGTTTCCTAGCTTCCTAGTTAACAATATCAAGCCTTTCAAGAGCTGTGCAGCTGCTCCCTAGTAAGTGTGACACCACTATACAGCTCCGAGACAGCCCGAAAGTTCTCAAACGAAGTCACGCTATTAGGCATGCGGCGGGTTAGCAGCATTCTCACTCAGAGGAGCCAGTACCGCCAGACCAGCCAGAGCAATGCATCGTTCTGCAGCGGGCTAGAAGCGGATTGGCGTTTTCGCCCATCCGGGTTCGACAAGAGTGTCCCGCCAGAGATCATGGATGCGCTCAGCGTAACTCGTGACTGAGGAGAGGTTGGCACCCAGGCCATCGAGAATGCACTATGTAAAAACCCCATGGGGCTCGTCAGGAACGTCTTGATTGAATATTTGCTGTGGAGCACGGATGCGCCCAACGCGGTGCCCCAACCATCTGCAAGAAGCTCGATATTCTACTTCCCGAATCCTAGCCTTTAGGCAGTAGCTTTCCTCGCGGGCCAGATCAGGGATGCCGGGTGGCATTTCCCAGGAGGGGGCATCCGCGGGTGGTTTGATGGATTGAGGCCCGACATAGGACGAGGATAAGGAAGCTCGGTTACGTATTAAGTGGCCATCTTTAGCATCCGCATTAGCTCTGGCTGCTTTCTGACCGTGTAAATTCGTTGAGAGAAGCTGAAACTTTCCGCATACGAACCAGGGGCCATCCCAGGTCAGCTGGTGCCTACCGGGCGCCGGAGCCCGCGGGCGCCGCAAAAGTGGTACAGTAATTCTAATACTCAGTGCCACAGCCCGTATGGACAAGAGCACGAGGCTTGTTCCACTTGCACCCGATAAAATCAGAGTTGGATGACTTCTCGGCCGATTAGCATCCATACAAGGCCGCTCTAGAAGCTAGCTTTTGAGCTTAGACCGCGAAACTCACCTCTTTCAATGTCACCGTTGACTTGGGCGCGAGTACGAGACACTTACCATCTGATCGCCCGCAGGGAAGATGACAAATAGTGGGTCCAGGAACGCCTCTGTATGTCATAATCACTCCACGAACCCAGAACCGGTAAGCTCATTTCTAAACGTTGGATGTCAGCACTCAAAGTCTCGGCAGCCCTTGGACTAGGTACGAGATGGATGCCCTTCCCTTCAGCTCACTGCCCCGCATTTTTCGGCAACGGTGCTCCGACTAGTCTAGGGCTGTGCCTCTTTTCAATATTCGATGCTGCCAAGAGAAGTTTGCCGGATTACTATTGGATGATCAGCAAAACATGCCCATTTCGTCTGAGCACCGGCGTATCATTCCAAAGGCATCAGCTATGCCACATACCATGCACCTTGCCGCCGAAATAGTGTGGCGTACATCCGGGGTCTTGGAAACCACTGGAAGCTATAGGTAATTAGGGAACTGACGCCAAGCATGATGCACATTGGGAACAGCCATATGGATTCCTCAAATATTCCGGTCCCGATGAAGATCAGCAGGACACAGACGTAGCCCGTGTATGGTCCATCGCACCCATATGAAAGGATTCCACCTCCTCTTGTAGCAAAGTACACGGCTACTGTGCCACCGCCGTCAGACTACCTCGCCTACCCGGAAGGAAGGGTAAGAGTCTTCGAGTCGGAGGCCGAATATTCGATCAGCAGTGCGGCATAAGCCGGGCAAAAACAATTCCGATGACGGCGCTGCTTACTTCGCAGGGTCCGACTCCGTTTCCCATTCGTCGCCATAGTCTGCGTCTGCCGTGTAGCTGGTCGGTTCGATATAGCGCCAAGAGAAGCGAGAATCAGCTGTGGCGCCCTGCTATCCCACGCTGCCCGGCCGACTAGGTTAGTTGAGTCGTGCGGGGTGGGGCCGTTGGCTTGGGTATCCATTTAGTACCGTGTCTTTGGGGCGTCTTAGAAGAGCCTCAAGCTGACTGTAGGGCTGGGCACGCTAAGCGGGACGGGTAAAGCTTAACTCGACTGGCCCTGGAAGGTGTGCTACTGGAGCCGCTTATGCAGTGTGGAGTCGCATAAACAGAAGCGGCTATCCAATGCTCGTCTAAGGCCAAGAGTGCTAAACGCCTTGGACAACTGGCGAACTGTCGGACCATACATTGGGCCGATGATCACGGGTTATACCGTGCTTTATGCTGATTGCCTGGGGTAAGCGTTATGCTCCATTACCGGACGGCGATGCTTCAGAGTCGGCCGCAAGCGCCTCAAAGATCATAAAAGTTCGGTATACCATATCTGTGCAATATTATGGTCAGTGCTGCCGCTAATGGCACTAGATCGACGAATTGGAATCTCCAATTATGGACTTCAATTCCTTATTAAGGCAAGTGGGTATTGACCCCGTCCGGTGGCTTTTGTCCAGACCTTGTCGCATTGGGGCCGTCAATGGCTTCGGGTTACGAAGAAGGTGCACAATTCCGCAGAGTAGTGCTTTGTATGCGATAACACGGATGCTATTTGTGGAGGAGAGATGGAAGTACACGCTGTGCGATGCCTCGGGCCCTGGAATTACTCTGAAGAGACCACTGCATAATGCCCAGCTAAAGGAATGCCAAGTCTGCAGCTTATGTAGTGAAGTACCTCTCGCCTGCCATGCTTATTGTCGGACTCGGCACACCACACCCCGCTGCGGAGATTCCCGAGAGGATTGTTAACTGGTCGTTCCTTTGCATATCACGTCGGGGACGTGAACACAGTACTTCAAGGAAACATCGCGCCACTGGGCTTTATTTTGCCGTAAGGTGCCGGTGAAGTCCGCGTCTTCCGGCACAAGACGGGGAATCGAGATCGAGAACAGGACGTCGCGAAGGAGAGGGCAAGAAGCCGTAGATCTACGTGACCGGAGGTGCGACGTAGTCGGTTCTGGGAAAGAAGGGGTGTTAAGGTGTTTGCATTGTAAATGTATAGTTGCACAAGTCTTAATCAATCGGAGTAGCCTAAAAGCTGTATTGCCGCTTATCGGGCTGATCCTACAGGTTGTGCGAGAAGAAGAAAGAGCGTGTGACTGCAGCACATGAAACAAGACGTTGAACGGGATAGACCAAACACTGTCAATAAATGTTGGGCTCGATCTGGGAATGGAGTTGATGACCATTTCTTTTCAAGTTCGAGTAAGCGACCATGGTCCTTCATTCTACCGAGTATTCCACACGCTGTATTTCGCCCGTGGCCATCATTTCGCTCATGTTCTTGGATATGTGGTGCATGACTTCCTCCAAACGACCAGCGTTACATGATACCGTGACGTGTAGGGCTTTGCTCCTATCGGGGACAATCTCGGCGGCGCTCTCAAAGTCACCTTCAGACAGTCTTATGTCAGATTGGGTTGGCATATCCAGGAACCGGCGTGATAGGGAATCACTGTTGGCACCGGGCACCCCTATCGGCCAAAATGCCGACTCATCCAAGACCGTAGACGTAGCGCCGATGTCTTGGGTGTTCATGTTCGTGGCGGTAAGGTCCCCGGACAAATCGAAGGCGAAGGGACTACTGGTTGTTGAAAGGCGAGTTCCCGAATGCATATCTGACGCTCTAATCATTTCCGTAGTAGGAGTCGGGACTGCGTGCGGGCCGGGCGTTGGCGTGAACGATGGCTCGCGTTCGGAACTGGAACTGTAGTCACCATTGTTATCCTGTCTCCGCTGTAAAAGGCCGTATCTGTTCTTCGCCGACAGAGGTGTTCGGTTCGGGAAGTTCTTGTTGACGATGTCACGCCAGTTACGGCCCGTCTCCTGCACCATCTGAAGCAAGACGGCGTCCTGTTGATAATGTTAACCGACAGTATCCCGGCACGAAACGGGGACTGCACGCGGCGTACCTCCTCGCCCGTCCAAGGGCTATGGTCGATCTGAGGGTCCAAGTTATCGTGCCAGCGCTTCCAGCATTGATCTCCGTTGCGGCTGCCAACTTCTTCCGAGACCTTTGTCCACTTAGTACCGTGCATCAACACGGCGTGACGGAGTTTGTCGTCCTCGGCCGGCGTCCAAGGGCCCTGCCGAAAATGGTGTGCGATCTTGTAATGCCACCGTTTCCGACAATCTTTGTTGCTTCTTCCCGGGATATGACTCGCGACTTTGTGCCAACTGATGTTTTGTCCCAGCTTCGAGACTGGAGCAAGGGCACGTTAATACGCATGTATTTAATGAGTAGGTGGACGAGGCTCAGGGTGCGGGAGAGCGACATGCCTTCAGCTACAACCTCACTGAGAATTTGGTCTTGTTCCGGAGTCCATTTCTGGCGATCTCGAGGAACTGGAGAGGTGCTGGATGGAAGCATTGAACACTTAGCAATTCTCTAGATGTGGTCTCTACCACTACGTAACTCCCTTCGGCACGTCGCAAGTCAGTGCGGAACGCGCTATGTATCTTGAAACTATACAGAGCTCTGGTATGATCGTGCTTGGCCAGCCAACAGACCACCGTGCAGGAGCTGTGGGATTGGCAACAGGGGTAGCTGGCAGTGGCTTAGAACCGTACAGGGCCGACGTTGCACTATTTGTCAGCCCTCCCACACGTTTGACGTATGTGGATGTATGAGCTGACGGTAGACTAATGTCCGGAGTTTTATGATAGATACCGTCATCTATCTACCCGAACCTTACCTAACTCCTGGCCGCCAAAAACCAGCAGGTATCTGAACAAATAAGTAGTAAGCGCTCTTTAGTGGTGTATACGGGACCTGCCCTCAGATTACTTCAAGAATGGCCTACAATTGGCCACCTCGAAAAATTGAGTCGCCATATCATTTGCTTAAAAGTCCTACAATAGTTATTCGAGTGCGTGACGAATTTCAAAGCATCTCCAAGTAGCTCCGCCAAGCCTGTACTCTAACCAATCAATACTACGAAGCTCTTATCAGCGTTGCGGCCCAACTCAGGGTCATCGCCAGGGTGGCCGCAATGGGATGGTTCGCGGGTGATACTTAAAAAGAAATTTGAAAAATTGTTCTTAAAAGTTGGTTAACCCGAACGTAAGTCCCGTGTAATCTGACAATGAACAAGACTCTGACGAAATGCAGTTCCTCAACCCACATCGCAATCGTTACTGCTTTATCCAATCTATCTTACTCGAATATTAAGTCTTTCCAGTTGAGACGAGGGAGTCGAGATGCCACAGTGCATTCTAATTCACGGGATGGAAGGAGTTGAAGTACCCTCGCGGGTCATATTGCTGCTTGAGTCTCCGTAGGCGCTCGAGCCGCCAGGGTTCGTAGCCGTAGAAGGTCTCCGGGGCCTCGTCGCCATGAGCATAATTCAGGTAGACCGCCGGACGGTCATATCCGGAATGCTCAGGTTCAAATAGCTGGTCCCGCCACTCGCGCGCCCACGCGTCGCCTGCATCTGCCACACTCTGATTGGTGTAGATGGCCTGGACCAGAGCGAGGACGTTAGCGTACTCGCGGTTTCCGACCGCTGTGTCCTCCGCGCGCTGTGCCAGCACACCCTGCTGCGCAAAGACTTCGTAAAACACCAGCGACAAGACGGCGAGGGGGTTCCCCTCGACGAACGCCACATACGCGTCGAATAGTTGCCGCGTGTGTGGGATATCGAAGCGAGCAGTACTCGACGAGTAGATGTTCGTGGCCGCGCCGTCGATGCAGGCCATATCGATGAGTCCGTTAGCTATGACGTGCGGAAGCTCGTCCCATGCAATCAGTGTCTCGTTAATGGAAACACGGGTGATGTGGCTGTTTGTATAGTTTGATGGGCTCGTAGCAAATCGGGCGGCATACTCCTCCCCTATTTCACGTGGTCCAGCGTAGACCACATTAAGCGTGATGACAGGCTGGTGCCAGTGTTAGCAACGCACCCCACAATTGCACGGATATCTAGCCCCGGTGTCGTGACTTACAGTGAATGTTTCAGGGTTCGTATAGAAGAACATGTCGAGAGCCAGAGCTGGGTCTTGGTTTGGGATGATATCGTTTATCGTAGCGAGGATACCCTCTAGCGAGTCGCTAGTAAATTCCATGGCAGCGTTGTAGTGCATTCCATCATTTTCCTGGGGCCAGGTGTTGAGGGTTAACTCTGTGACGATACCAAAATTGTGGCCGGCGCCGCGCAGTCCCCAGAAAAGATCGGCGTTCTCGGTTGCGGAGGCTTCGACGACTGAACCGTCCCAGAGGACAACGCGTGCACTGGTGACTGCGTCCGCTGACAAGCCGTGCTTGCCTTGAAGTCGGCCGTGACCGCCGCCAAGAACGGCTCCTGTAGCACCGACGCATGGGCAATTGCCGAGAGCTGTCATAATAGTTCCAAGGGTGTTAGCTTACGTCTGCCACGTGGGCAAGCATAGGAAAACGTACTCAACTCCCTACCAGCCTCGTGGACTACTGGGTAGATATCCCCGAACTTGGCTCCACCACCAACCTTTAGGGTCCCGTCTGGGTTCATGACGGCATAGTTGAAGTTTTCCATGTTTATTGCAACGGCACCATGCAGCTCACCCAATTGGATCGAAGTTCCATGCCCACCGCCTATAGCCAGGAACGATATGTTATGGCTCGTCATGTACTCCAGCTACAGTATATGTTAGGAAATCACCCGATATGTTCTTCTTGTGAGAGTCAGACGCTTTGTTTACGTACCCCTATTCTAAGATCTTCTTCTTCGGCTGGAATGAAGACCATGTTGAAAGTCGGCGCGCTCCAGGTGGACCAGCGAAGTGTCTGATTGGCCCATTCTGGGCACTCGGGCGTGCAGACTATCGCATCAGGGGAGAGCTCCGAAGTCAGGTTGCGAAAACTGCGCTTCTGCAAGGTCCGCACAAGCGTAGCACCACTACTAGTGCGCCAAGTAGGCATTGCGGCGACTGTCGAAGCAAGGACAGCTAGGCTAGCTAGTGCCTGAAAGACAGTATTTGACAACATGGCGGTTGGGAACTTAGGGCACAAGCCTCTCTCCTTATTAAATTGCTGTCAACTCTGGAAGGTCTCGATAATCCGCTCTCGAATGTTCTCATCCGCCAGACCCTTTTATACACTCAACATGACCGGTTCCCTCCTAGTTGGTCCTCCGTTTAGCCCCCAGCATGCACTTTTGAGTCCGAGTATTCAGGAAGCTTAGCCCTGGAAACGCCACAACCGTCGTTATGGTCCGGGGAGATGCAAGGATACGGATCTTAAGCAATCTCAATGGCTCAGCCGTGATCAACTGACCTCCAAGAAATACATGGTATGGCCACCAACATACTGCAAATAGTCAGGGCTAACAAGGCACCAAAAGGTATGGGTTCTGCTAAGCCATGGCTGAGTTTCGAGTCGCCTGATTAGGGTATAGGCAGCCCTACTAGGGATTCAGCTTTACAACAGCTGAGATAACTCCTCGGAAACGGCTCCCCTCGGGCATAGCGGCCGGTGATTTGTCAGAATAGCCCCAACACGTAAGTCCGCACGCTAGCTTCCTCTGTTAACTAAGGTAATGTCATTCTCAGCTGTAGGTGCCTGGACGTGGTATGAGCTTCTTAGCGGTTTCAAGTACATCAGTCTCTTGGACAATTCGGACCCAGAAATCTACTTTGCAGATAGTTTGTGGCTTAGAGGACTTGGCAGGCACGTGTCTCCTGCGAATGATTTACGGTTCTTCTCCACCCTATTTCTCGCCCATCGAACTAATCCGGAAATCGACCACCGCTTTACAGAGGATTCTCTCATTCCGTCAAAACCACCATGATGCACTCTGATGTCCGTAAGAGCCGGAATCTTAGTGGAATGCGCTAACGTACGCGAAACAAAGTTCCCTGTCGCTTAACCCTACAAGTCTCTTATCTTAAGCTGTTCCTGGTCAGGAGTGGTTGCGGAGATGTCTACCGGGAAAGCCTCTCGTAATCCTGATTCGGATTCACCGAGTTCACAGAACCATTTCATCTGTTGTTTTGGAATGTTAAGCTGACGCACTCCATCGTGAGAGATATTCGCTCCCCTGTTGCCTGTTCCAGGAAGCCGCGGGTCTAAAGTGAAGAACCGTACTCCAGTGAAGCAGAGCCTTTTCTCACCCTCGACCTGTGCGACATCCCAGTCCCGACGTGGTCCAGAGACCTGGAAACACGGCATTGGTAGCAAGTCACAACATGCCCTAAGGCAGGGCTCAGCTAGTTTTGGGTCACGCGATGTGGCTCTCTACATCACGCTGCGCCGCCTGCGATAGCCCTGTGCCGATTTTGTTTACCTGAAATACTATGTCTTGTCCGAACATATCCATCACCGTCAGCTTTCCACCTCTTAAATTTATAGCGCGACGAAGGCACCAATAAGCTGAGAGATCTCTTCTTAAGAACCACACAGTCAGCTCTATCAATGCTGCTTGAAATCATCTAAGGAGAAACAGGAGATTAAGTAATCAACGTGTGATATATAGCCACTCTATTCGGGTCTTGGTTCTCTCTGGTCTTGATTCGCAGAAGGAAGCGAACCAAGTCTAGATGGCTCTGAAGCTTGCAACTGCGTCATACGACGTTCTTTGTTAGCCGCATTGATATATCACGGATACGATCCGGTGATAGAATACCATGGACCCTTGCGGGCTTTGCAGCTTGATGGAGCCACTTCATTCAGACGCAAGTGTGGCCGGCCCCAGTTCTCTTGGACAACTATTATGGGTGGCATAAGTGCTTCGAATATTGCCAGTTCCGAATAAGGGACGCTTTCGACCAGAGAATGGACGTGCCGATCCCAAGTGCTCAGACTATCTTTTGCTTATAGACAACATAGCCACGAACTTAGGGGACCATATCAAGCGATGAGACGATGCAGTCCGCGATTTTGCCTCGTAACACTGAGGATAGTAGGAATAGTAGATACTCGGAAAAGTCATGAAAAGGCTCCTTAGATAGTGTTACAAATGTGGTTTAGTCAACCTCTGCTTTAACCCCCTCATATCCTAAACTGGTGCCTTGAACTAGTTAATAATAATTCGTTCTCGCTGTATCGTTGGTGGTTGAGCTTGCTTAAGCAACTGGGCGCATGATCACACGCATCCGGAGGAAAGCTGACTGCTTAGTTTACCTAATATTCATAATTACGGCGCGGGTACGCGTCCGTCGGACCATTGGATTGCGAAGAACTTTGTCAGCTTACGGTTTGCTCAAATACTCAGATAAGATCTGAGTTCCTCTTGGCCTTATAGGACTCGTCCGATCACAGACGTGCGGCTTGGTCGTCTTAGTAAGCTGGTATGGCCAAGCAAGGCTTGGCAGACCTAATCCAGCTGTGTTTGCCGATCTCGCTTCACTCCAACTTTTGCTTGACCGACCGACGACTAATGTGGCCGCGAGGCTGGTTGTACTGCATAAGGCTGCAGGATTGCATGCGATAATACCTCGTGGACTGACGTACATGGCACTGTCTGAGTATAATCGGCCGAAGTAGAGCAATAGTCCCAACACTCATATCTATTTTGGAGCCGACCGCTTAATCCGAACTGTCTCCGCTTCCCTCGAGTCGCTTCTAGACCCTTTCCCCCTGATTTCCCCCTTTTTAGATAGCTCCGCCCACCCTAACGATGAAGCACAAACGAAGATGGACATCTCACGAGGACCGGATTCTCCGCGAAGGATATGCTGCTCAGGCTGCGTGTAAGAAACCAATATATGACTTTGAATTGACATGATGCCCAGCATCGACATTACTAATTGTGTTACGCTTCGAGACAGACCCCACAGGAAAAGGCCAGACCGTGAACTGGAAAGAGATCGCAAACAGGCTTCCCGGGCGGAGTAACAAAGATTGTCGCAAGAGATACTTGAACGAGATGGCTGGTACTCTTAAAAAGGTAAGCTGGGTTTCGCTTCGCTCCTTGGGACCACCGCTGATTTGAACAATGTTAGGGACCTTGGTCCAAGGAGGAAGACGCTCTCCTAATCAAGCTAGTAGAAAAGCATAGCCCGTCATGGGTAGCGATCTCTCAAGCAATGGGAACGCGCAACGCGGACCGTGAGTGTCACTATTTCGAGACGTGGAAGTCGAGCTGGACCCTGCTAATACAACAGAATTTGAATAGAGTGTGCGAAGAGGTGGCAACACTCACTGAATCCAGAACTGGACCGACATCCATGGCAAGAATCTGAGGTATGAAAGCCATTGTTCCCTTGGCAGACAGATATGAAGTGTCTAATGGATAATGATGCAGAATCAACTCTTACTTAGGGCGCTAACGACGCACGGTACGAGCTGGAAGGATATTCAGAAGAGACATTTTCCGGCACGATCGACGAATAATATCAAGAACCAGTAAGCTTAGTAGCAGCGTTACCAAGCCGCGGGGAATAACTAACAACAATAGGTATACTGTCCTAATGCGTCGTGACACCAAAATGACACCAGATCCAGATTCCGCACCATGCTGTTCCAACAAATGCCAACCCCAAACACCATATAGCCTTCCCGATGATCTACCCACGCCCATTTCCATGGACCTAGATGAAACGATGCGTGATGCCGAGAAGTTTAACGAAGATGGATTTCTCAAAAGCCTCTCAGTAGAGACCCCAGGAACGGATATGAACGAGCTATTCGGGAGTGTCTTTGACGACTCGGCCCCGAGCTTAGAGCTTCTCAGTCCCACTGAGAACGACAACACAGAACACGTATTATTCTCATCAATATGTGATGGCGATAAAGACCCGGCGGCCGCACAACCTACTCCACAGCAAATTGAGTCGCAGGGCCTTAGTGACCAGGATATCTTTCTAACTGAGCCGTTCTTTGGTCTTTCGAACAGTCTCAACGACAGCTTCTGTGATTTTACTAACACCGTTCAACCCCCTTTCGAACTTTCTCGGAATCAGCTGCCTGGATTGGAGATGGGGAAAGGATGTAGTTCTCAGTCGTCCCCGCCAAGCCTCTGGGGCGACCGTGAGCTCCGGGCCTCACGCGCAGAGGAAGCCTCGCGCATGACCATCGTGATCGATGAAGCTAGGCCCGAGACCCTGACTGAGATCATGAAGGTTCTGATGGAGTCAAGGGCTCGTGTTGAGTTCCGCCGCGGATGACGGATGAGACAAGCCGCGGTGCTTGCCCCGAACGTGCTTGCGTCATGCGGCAACGCGTTTCGGGATCAGCACTCGCGTGAAATAATCAGCATTGACATGATTCTGGCGTTCGCTCGGGCGACCGAGAAGGCAACTGCCGAATATTGCTGAACTCCGTGTATAATAAAGGCACTTTCAAGAAAGCTGGAACCTGCACCGTTCTGCTTATGGGGCAAGTAACCTTGGTCCGACCTGTCTACATGATATGGCCCCTGACGGCGATACGTCATCCGAGAAATACATGCCGATAAGGAGATGCAAAGTGGAGAGCCTTTAGAGAGTCCCATTTTTCCTGGGCGATAGATGGAGTAGACAGCAAAGGCCCTGAATAGATGCATCAAGAATCATAAGAGCATGAAACATAGAGCTCAGCGCGTCTCTTCTCGTCATTACCCTATGTTGTGTCTTAGCGTTATGCATCCCGGATTTCCTGTGTTGTAGTAGTTATTGCCAAAGCCAACATAAATAACCCTTACAACCCATCCTAACTTAGTGGTATAGAAACCTGCGTATTATATAAGTATATACCTAGACAGGGGAGGGGTGGTAATGTTACCACTATTCTAACCCATATCCCAACTGTTACCGATTATTTGATAGATAGCCGCAGGTGGCGATGGAAAAGGATTCTCAATAACAGCCAACAATTAGATCCTTATATGTGAAATATAAATGATTTGATAACTACTAATTGGCCCATTTTACTATGATCACTTGAAAATTTGCCACACACTCAAAAGATTGTTGCACTGATACCTTGCGGCCATCTATCAGGTAATCCCTGTGCGGTTTCGACGAGTCCAAGCCACGACGAAATCGGGAAGTAATGACCCTGTCGGGGAAAAAAGGTGTATTTGCCATTGTTCTATTTCGAAACTTACAGGGCCGGCACTGTGGGTGCGTAAGTCTGAGCATCCGGCAATTAGGGGTTGATCTTGGAGATTTGTGGGGCTAAACCATTTTCATTCCCAGTAGCCCCTGACTGGCATGGCTTAAAACAGGGATTAAGATAGTGATTAGAATAGGGGTTGGGATAAGGATCGGAATAGGGGTAGTCCAACGATCCCATACCTCATTCCATGACACTTGAGCGGCTGGTTCGAAGCGTGGAAGCTTTTACGGTTACGAAAAAGTCGGGTAGGAATCGGGCCTCCGTCCCTTGTTCCAGACAGTAAGGTATTTCTTCTTTAAGGGCAGTGAATACCCCATTATTATTGAGGGAGAAGGGTGTCAGACCTAGCTGAAGACAATCAAATAGCTAAACCTTAGATCCGTTTAATTAATAACCTTGATTTATGCATTACGCGTACAGGTTTCTCTCTGTTGTAACTATTTTTATATATATTTAAAGAGGTTTCGTTACTTTCAGTTTTTATTTAGAACCTTTTAAAGATTAACCTAATAAACTTTCTTTCTTTAATCGTATATACTTCAGTATGTAATATTAAGGTTTTATAGTTATAAGCCCGGTCCGCCCTTTTTTTAGCTGTACTTTGATATATACGTTATATACGTTGCTTTTGTAATACCTTTATAATATACTATTATTACTTATTAAGAACTTCTTTTATTAAGCGGTTATTTACTAGCCTTAGCTTATTTATTTTTCCTGTATTACGTTTAAAATTATAGTTCTTTCCCTATTAACAGATCTTAATAGTTATCCTTTAAAATAAACCCCGAGGTATTTCCTTAAAAGAGGAACCCTTAAAAAATATAACATTTTCGAATTTTACGTTAGCATAGAGGCTAGTTTGCTATAGATATATATTAACCTTAATGTAACTTAAATATTATCTTTATTATTAATACCGGTTTTTTTAAGTCTTAATATTTCCAAAATAAAGTAATTAATAATTTAATTATTAATATGGCTAATTATTCGAAATATATAAAGGCCTTAAAGTCGTAATCTAAAAATTAAACTTTTATATTTTTTAAAAAAAAGGCGCTTGCCGAAATTAATTCTTTTTTTAACTAATCCATTTACCTTGATTATTATTAAGTATATTAGAAAAAAATTACGTTTTAATAAAAGTTAATTATTTTAAAGAATAAGTTTAAATTTAGTAATAATGTTCGAATTTACGAGGTTAACATTCGATATAAACGTATAACTTTTCAATTATTAGAAAACGTATATTAAAACTAAGAAATTTTAAATTTTAGCCGTTATAAGTTATTACGGTTATTTTAACTTTTTAAAAGTTATAAACGCCTTTTTACTTGATTTCTTTATTACTTAAATAACTGCAGTAAAGAAAGCTATATTTAAAAGTAAAAATTCTTTTAAATTTCCGTTCGTATAAAAGTTGGTAAAATAATTTCGAAGTTATATAAATTTCGGAAAGTATAGGGCGTAATTACCAAATAAATATTACGGGAAACGTTTAATATTACCTTTAACGGAAAAACCCTTAATTAAACGGGACTTTTTTTTTAAAACGTTTTAAATAATAATGGGAATAATAAAAACGGTAACGGTAGTAACCGTCCCAGGCCGAAATACTTTTGTAAAAAGTTATGTCATTTTAAAAAATATTTTTTATATTAATAAAAACGTTTAAGTCGATAAGTAAACCGAAAATCTTAAGATTAGCAAAAAAAAAAAAAGTATTTTAAAAGTTACCTTTTAGTAAAAGATAATTATTAAGCGTATATAAAAAAAAGAAATTATAAATTTCCTAATTTACTTTAATATTTTATATAATAGAATTTTTAATAAATTTATAGGTTAATAATATTATTACTGGATATAACTTAAAAAAATTTAATGTTTTTAAATATTTATTTAGATTTTTACGTAAGAAATCGTAAGGTTAACTTTGTAAATATAAGCTTTCTTAAAGTAAAAGGAAAAATTTTAACCGGAGGAATTTATTTCGATAACGTAGGCGAAAATATACGAAAAAGAGTCTAGCATTTTTTTAAAGGGATATTTATATATCCTTAAAATATATATTAACTTAGTTTCGTATAAGCTTTCTTAATAAGTTAGAATTTATTAGAGTTACGAAATTAACGTTATATATTATATTAAGAAAATAGTTAAAAATAACGACGACGATATTATTATCTTAGTAACTGTTATAATAATTAAAAAACCTAAAATTATAAGCCCGGAAAACGAAAGTAACTTTAAGGAAAAAGTCGTTTTTAAAAATAAAAACGAAAAAGTTAATACAGAATCTTTAATTTAAAAGTTCCTTTTATTAAAGTTAATTATTTTAAAAAGACTTTACGGAAATAACTTTCGCCTTTTTTTAAAACTTAAAAAGAAAAACGCTACGTTATAATATCGAAAACTAACTTTACTTAAATCCGAAGGTTTTAAAGAAAATAATAGAAGTAATTACCGGAACGAAGATTTAATTACCGTTAAAAATTATTTGTTGAAATTATATTATTATGAAAATACGAAAGAAAGTTTCGCAAAAAAGGTAAATTAAAAACCCTAAGTTTTTAAAATAATATATGTTAATTTTTTCGAATTTAATAACGTTTTTAACGAGTATTTAAAAGCGTTAATTATTATTTATCCCGTTATTAAAATTAAGATTAATTATGCTTTAAAAAGAAAAAAAACACCTTTTTACTACCTTAATAAATGCAATCGTTTTTTTAAAAAGATAGTTTTATATTAAGATTAAAACGATTATATTTAACGGTAAGATTTCTTTCGGAAAAAAGTTAAGAAAATAATTTAGAAATATAAGGATTTTTTATAAACGTTTAAAAACGCGTTAAGAGCGTAATTATTACAAAAGTACGTTATTTAATTATTAGTAACAACATTCTTTTTAATTTATAGTTTAAAATTATTAAAGCAATTATATATATTATTAAACGTATACCTATTAAAGTCTTAGGCAAGAAAATACTTATTTAGGTTGTTAATAAATAAATAACTAAAAAAAAAAAATTATCTATTCTTAAAAAAAGTTTAAAAATAAACGTTTCGAATGTTATTTTTTTCGAATTAAAGGTTTATATATTTACGAAAATAATTTATCGAAAAACGGAATGTTTAAAAAAAATAAATCTTGAGGCGTATATCGGTTATTTCATTAAATACGTAATTAATAACATATATCGAGTATGAATTTTTTCTTAATAACGAATTATTAAAAGTAAAAATATTAATTTAAAGAAAATAAAATTATATTATAACATATAATAAAAGTTTTCGTTCGAAATTCCGAAATTAAACTATTAAATTAATAATATTTTCATCTTACATAAAATAATAACCTTTTTAAAAATTTAAAAGTTGTTTTTAAAAGTAATTCTTTAAATATGAATATTATTAAGGGGGTAAAATATACGGTAAGGTAAAATATTTCCGAAAACGAACTTATATACGATATAATCGTAATAATTACGGATTCTTTTAATTAAAAAGCTTTATAAAAAATTAAAAGCGTAAAAGTTAATAAAATATATAATTTAAATTAAACGAAAATTCTTTTAATTTGGCGGTTAATAATAATTTAAAAAAAAAACCCTGAATATATCCCTAATAAAACGGATAATTCGTAACTTAAAATTATATAACTTTATTTATTTATATCCGAAATTATTTTAAATTTCGAAAACCTAGATTATTAATAACTTTATACGTTAACTTCGGATAAAACTTATATTATATTACTAGGTCCCTTTTAATTATAATAACGGTATACCGAATTAAAGTTTTTAAACTAAATATTTATCTTTATATCCGGAACGTAAAACGGAAAAAAAAAGTTACCTTAAACTAATACGAATTACAGGCTAAAATTCGAAAAACGTAATATATATTTTACCGCGTTTAACGTTATATTTTCGGCAGCGATTTAATTAAACCGTTTTTATCGGGATAATTTTTCTCCCCCTCTTAAAAACTAGCTTAAATCTATATAATATAAATACGCAAAAAAATAGAAAACGGTTATAAAACGGACATAAAATTAGATATATCGGGTAAAATAATTAATTAAAATTATGATATTTTAAAACGTAATTAATAACGTAAATTTTAACGTTATTTTTCCGTTAACATAAATATTTACTTATAAATTTAATAAATACGAGATATTTTAAAAGTTTAAAATTAAAATTATTATTCGAAATAATTTTTAACCTCGTAAAAACCTCAACGTATAGGTATTTTTATTAATTAAAAAATTTTCGTATATTAATAATTATAATAATCCGATTTAACATTCAGTTTCGTTAACTTAACGATATTAATCCGTTTTTATATAACGTAATAGACGAATTAATATACGTACGTTTTTTATAAGAATTCGTATATGCGGGTTATTACTTAAAGTTTTTCAAAGCTTTTTATAACTTAAGATAATTATTATTTCTATAATAACGAAACCTATCTTTGTAAGGTAAAGTGCTATTAAGGTATCTAGCTATGTACAGAAATCTATCTTTAAATTTAAAAAATATCAATTTAAAACCCGTTTCGAATAACCTATACGTTATAACTAATAGTTAATTAACGTTATTCTTTTACGTTAACGATATAACTATAACGTAGGATATAAGAGAACGGACCGCATAAGCGAGCGGACCGTTCGGACCTATATAATAAAATCGATTTTTTAAAAATTAATAAAACTTTATATATCTCTTTTTAAGTAAGGGAATAACGTATTAAAAAGTTCGCAAAAATCTTAAACTTAAATTACGTAAACTATATATAAAAATATATTATTTACTATTATATACGACCTACTTTTTTATATCTCCGCAAATTAATTTTTTTAAAAATATAAAAAATTATTACGTTATAATTTAAATACTTTTATTAAGGTATACTAAATTTAATATTAATTAATAAAGGTTTCGTTATATTATATAAATATGCCCTTGTTTTAACGTAACAAGCTTACGAACGGAGTAGACGAAGGTTATTATGTCGAAAATTTATTTCCCTTAAAGCCGATTACCGTATTTAAATCTTGGTACGTTACAAATAAAAAGGTTTCGGCAATACCTGCTACCGTATTGTTACCATTTGGTATATCCAACGTTAATTGCTCGGGGGCGGGGGGCGGGCATATATAGTTAACGTACGGCTAATGCTGTTAAAACGAGGGCATATTATGCTTGCCACGGCAACGCGGTAACTTTACGTATAATATTAAGTTTTTTTTATTTTAAAAATAATACTAAAAAATTTATATCTTTACGGAAATAAACCTGATTAATTTTATAATTTATATATAATTATTAAATATGTTAATAATTAACCTGACAAAGTTATATCGAAATTAAGGTTAAATTCTTAAAGTTATAGCTGTTTATATAAAAAGTGGGGCGAATTCGATCTGCTCGCTTATTTGGTCCGTTCGCTTATATCCTACGTTAATATATAAGATTCGAAATATAATACATATAAAAAAAATCCTTACGAAGTTAAAAAAACGTTTTTATATTAATAACTTTAAACAGTTATAATAATTCCTAGGGATATATATTTGACGTAACCGCCCCGGTTAAAAAACTATAACTAGTTTAAAATAACTATTAAAAGAAGATATATTCGCAATTCGAACTTTTAAAACTCGAAAACCCTTACTTTAAAATCCTTAGAAAAAGGATTTTTCAAAAAAATATAAATAAAACGTTTATAACGTTAAAAAAGTTATATTTTGAAAAAGTCGACAGCTTACTATATAAAACGATTAATACTTGCCTAAATATAATAAAAACCTAGGCTTTATTTATCTTAACGTTATTATTAAAACCTTATTTTATAATTATTATACGCGTTATTTCGCTATATAATACGGCAGTAATAAAACTTTTAACATTAGATAGTTTTTATACGTAAATAACGTATTTTTCGTAAATAACTTTAATTATAAAAGTTTTTAAAACTTTATAATATTATTTTTCGAAAATCTAATCGTTTAACGAACGAATAAATAAAATATAATTATTACTTTAAATACGGAAGTAAAATTATTAACCTTATTATAAACCGTTAAAAAAACCTTTTTTATATAAAGGGTTTTTTAAAGCTATAAACTTAAAGCTAAATAAAAAGCTAATTATCTAAGTAAATAACAAATAAACGATATAGTTAATTACCGAAAAAGCAATACGTTTAATTACAAAACTAAAATACGTTAACGTTTATAATTACTAGCTTCGAAAAACTTACGTTATAAGGAAAATTAAAATCGAATAAACGTTTACTAAAATAATCATAACGGATAAATTTATTAAATTACTTAATTTATAATAATATCAAAAATTCGTTCGGTTATTAAATTTTTAAAACGTTATTTTAAAGCTTAAAAAAACCTAGGAAAATATTATTTTATCTCTGCTATTACCCAGTAATTAAGAGTTATTCCTTCTTCTTTTTTTTAATTATTTATTCTCGTTATACTTTCTTTTTTCCTTAAATCCTAAACTATTTTAAATATTAAGTTATTAAAATAACTTTCTAATAAAACTTTCATAATTTAACAATATAATATCAGGTTATAATATCTAAAAGTATATGTTTAAATCCTATTAAAAGTTCTATTCTATTTTTAAATCCCGGAACGCCCGGGATCTAGGGATAAAACCATACCTTTTTAATTTTTAGTTCCTTAAAATACTACGGCTTTTCCTTTTTTAAGTAATATTTAAAATTATAAAAATCTTAGTTATTAATTCCTAATAGCTAGAGAGGTATATGTAAGAATACAGCCCCCTATAGCTAAGACAGAGCTAGGACAGGACTCTATATAAATCCTGATACGAGACTGTCTAATAACAGTCGCTTATATAACCCAAGAGGGGTTCGTGGCTTAGTGGAGCTAATAATTGGTCTGAATATCTGACAGTATATTAAACCTAGTTGAAAACGATTAAATAAGTAAACCTTAAATCCGTTTAATTAATAACCTTAATTTGTATATTACGCGTATAGGTTTCTTTCTGTTATAATTGTTTTTATATATATTTAAAAAAGTTTCGTTACCTTCAGTTTTTATCTAGGGCCTTTTAAAGATTATTCTGATAAACTTACTTCCTTTAGCCTTATATGCTTCAGTATGTGATGTCAGGGTCTTATAAAGGGGACTGGGAGCTACAATTTAGCTAGAAATCTCTATATTCGAGCCAGTATATATCCGGAGGTTCTTCTTCTTCTAGAGCTTTATAGATTTGAGTTAGAGTAATAACGGTGATAGTATATGGACATAATACTATTAGAACTACTAAGTATAAAGCTCATGTTTACGTGGTCGGGGGCTTAATTTAAGTGATGCTTATAAAGACATCGTATTCCGAGTAAATGAGAGTCGAATTATCGTATTACGAGGCAAGCAACTTTAAACTTTTACTGCCGTAAGGCTAATGGCGCGCTAAGGCTTTAATTTATATCCTACGCCTTAATACGCAGCCTAGAACCTGTACCATTTATTTTTTGCTGTCACGCTCAAGAATGAATCAGTATATAGGATATATTAACAGACTTAGAGAAAGAAAGAAACGAGCGGTATAAGTGTTTATAAAAGCCCTTATATATAGGAGCTAGTAGGCGTTTAAGACCCCGCTTTATATAACCTAACCGGAAAGAGGTTCTTACCGTAACATACTCCTTAGTTAAAAGGGCGGTAAAGCGTTATGATAAATTTTATATAAAACTAATTAAAAATCGAAAACGTTATTTAAAATATTACTTTTTAAAAACTATTATAAGCGTGTTACGACCCGATTAGAGAAGGGTCCGCAGGACGGTCGGACCAGGTAGAGCGACACCTCTGACGAGTTACGTAATCGGAGGTGCTTAGTAGAAAGAGGACTAAGTACCGGTAAGTACGATAAAGTATCTTTTGTTACCGTTTAATAGTAATCGAACTAAGCGGCGTTAAGTCGTAATAAACCAGGAAGGATATATACGTTCGTTATTTTATAATTAAAGTAATATTAGTTTGCAATATAACTTGGTTATTTAAGATATTTTTAGTATTATTAAACGTAATTAAGTTATTTTTATTACTTAAATTCCGTAATATAATTGTTAATATAAACCGTATAATTTGGTTTAATAATTAGTTAATTAATTTAGCCGTTATACGTTATAAACTTTTGTTTAATAATATTATTAAACTTTAAATAATACCTTAAATTATCGAAATAGTATTTAATATTAAAAAAAAACCGGTATTTAACAGCTTTAAAATAAGCTGAAAAAACTAGAAGTTAAAATTTTACAACTTAAGAAATAAGGTAAAAAAAATTTAATACTTTAAAGATTAAAGTTGAAAAACTTTAACCCTACGAATAAAAAGGTAATATCTAAAGTTTCCTTACTTAAATACGAATATATTTCCGGTTTTTAACTTTTAATAACCTAAAAAACTAGATCTTTACCGTTACGGCGTTTTTTACGGGGGACGTATTTAATTGGTTTAAGTTAATTATAAGAGATTACCTGGAGTATATAAAGGACGATATAAAGATATTTATTAAAGAGCTTTTCGTTAATTACGTTAATTTCGATAATTTTAATAAGAAACGTATAGCCGTATAAAAAATTATATAGTTATAATAAAAAGAACCGGCATTTAAGTACATAGTAAAGTGCCGGAGCGTAATAGTTAGGGTAAGATAGGTATATAATAAAAATAATACTTTAATCGATATATTTTATGAAGGTTTAAAGGAAAACGTTAAGGACGAAATTATCAAATTCGAACGGCTAATTACCTTAGATAAATATATGACTAAAACGTTAAAAATTAACAATCGATAATTTAAAAAACAATAAAAAAAGGTTAATAGGTTTTATAATTTAAATTTAATAAATTTAATAAATTTTATAAAATAAATAAACGTATTATACTTTTTACTTTTTATAAAATTTAACCTGGCGTAATGGAAATAAAACGGTTCGATAATAAAAACGGACCTTATTTAAATGCTTTAACTACGGAAAAATCGGATATAAAGTCTTTTAGTATAAGAAATTAAAAAGACCCCGTTAAGAGAAATAAAAACCAGTACCCGAAAAACGATAGGGAAATAACAGGGACGGTAGTAAAAAAATAATTAACATAATCCGAACTCGAAATAATTATTATTTAACGGAAGAAGTCCGATAAGAATTTAGGATAACGTCCTACACAAGTACTCCGGACGGTTTTTGGTACCTCGTAATAATAAATTTAAATTAATCGGATTCTTTTTCGCTAAATATTTCTAAAGCTTTTTCATAAGTACGCGTATTATATCCGGGCTTGCCCTAGATGCTATATTTCCGTTCCTTTATCTTAACTTTTTTGTAACGACCTTTTCTAGCTGTTATTAACTGCATTTTTTTACGACCCCCTTTTTTTTAAGCCAGAAAAGTTTATCTCTCTTATATAATAAATATTCCTTTTTTTTAAAAACGTTTATTTTTAATCCTCCGACGTTTGTTTAAAATGTAATTCGTTTTGCGTAATTAAATATTTTTTTCCGAAAAAAAGTAATTTTATGTAAAAATAATATATAATTTTTTATTATAAGATTAACCGATTTAAGTATTTTTATCGGCAAGCTACTTTAATAATTTTTAATTTTTTTTTGTAAGTAACGTTTTTGTTTTATTATTTTACGGATATTTTTAAAGGTTTTTGCAGGCGGAAAAGTAAAACCGGCGGAGGTTAGTAGGGAGATAATTGGCGTAAGTATAATTGGAAAAATTTCGAGTTTGGAAAAGATGTTATTAAGATCGAATAAAATAAAGTTAGTTTTTGTAAATTTAAATTTGATATTATTGGATGTTATAACAGTTTTAAACGTGTCGTAAAAGCCGGCGAAAAAATCTTTTTTAGCAATATAAGTATAATAACGTTGTATTAAGTTTTCGATATATAATAAATAAATACGGTTTAAAATAAAAAAATAAAATATATTAAAAAATTAAAATTTATACGAAAAATACGTGGGTATATAAAACGTAGTAATATTATAATTAATGCAATATTTTTCGAATTTTATCGAATAGTGGTTTTCGTAACCGTTAAGAATAAAATAATGTTTTGATTTTTTCGTATACGTTTAAATATATTTATCAAAATGCTGGATCTATTTTAAACTTAATTTATTTATTATTTAATTATTATTATTTAATACGATTTTTTAATCGGTTATTAATAATGAAATATTACGGTATTAGGATTTAAGGTAATTTTTTCCTACTATAATAATAAATAATAGTATAGTTTAACTTTAAGAATTAATAACTTAAATAATTATAATCTATTTTTTATTCCCTTATTAAATTTATTTAAATTTTTTACGTTTTTCGATATTAATAATTATTATATACGTTATTATAAAAAACCTTATTAAAAATCCCGTTTTGTTAAAGTTATAAATATTCTTTTTTGTAATACCGTATTTTATAATAGTAACCCGAATAAATTTAAACCATTTACGAAATATTTTTGGATTTTTATATAATATTTGTTAATAATCGATTTTCTAATTTAAACGCGTTTAGAACTTTTTTTGCCGTTTAATAAAGTTCGACGCCTAATTAACTCCGACGCGTACTGGAATGCGTAAGGTAAGTAATATATTAGTTATATCTTTAATATATTAAAGCCGGATAGGAAACGCTTACGTATTTAGGTCGAGAATTTGGTCGACAATCGATTTTTCTTTAATCGGTGTTAATTTTTACGATTTAGGTATATAGTTATTGTAAAAAGGTATACCGGTATATCGTTTATATAAAATAAATTTTGCGACTTTATATATAAAACTAAATATCGCATAACTAAGTGTCGGGTTTTATTTTTTAACCTAAACGGCTAGGTTTATTTTCGCTTTTTTTATAAGCCGTTCCATATTATTAATATGAAAAAATGATTAATTAAAGTTCGGTAGGTAGAATATACCAAAAACCGTCCGGAGTATTTGTGCGTCCGGAGTATTTATGTGGGATGTTAGTTAAAATAATTTTATAAGTAACGATTAACTAATAATAAAAATTAATTTAACCGCTAGAATAAATCTAACAAAAACTATCGGGATAGTTAGAAAATTACCGAAGATAGGACGAAAATTTTTACCCAGGGGAAATAGGGAAATATACGAAAACTTATACGGTTTATTACAAAAAACCTAAATGCCAGTTTTACTAAAAGTAAAAGGAAATAATTTACTAGCGCATAACCCGGATATATTAGGAAAAGTTCGACTTTAAAAAGTAAAAAGTAATTAATAAAAACGATTAATAATAATACCGATATTTACGGTCTTTCGTAAAGAAAAAAAAGGTTAATTAGCAAGTAGTACTATAAAGTTAGCCATCTGAGAAGTTATATCCGTAAGGAGACCCTTTCTGCTATTTTAAATAATATAATTATTAAATAAAAAGATTAATTAAAAAAAACCGTAAAGAAATACTATCAGCGAATTATTATTAACCTAGGCGTTTAACTGGCTTTTACTACAAACTTAAAAGATAAGCAGGTAATTAAAAAAAAAATCAAAAACTTTATTAAAAAAGGTTAATAAGAATAAAAAAATAAAGCCTAATAGGAAAAAAAGTAACAGTTCGTAGTTAAAGTTATCGGACGAAAAAATAATTAAAACTTTTACTAACTAAGCGAAAAGCTCGTAAGGTAAACTTACGAACGATAAAAAATACGACGACGGATTAAATAATTTCAGAAATAAGTAATTCGTTTAAAACGATAAGTTAAAAATTTTTAATAATAAAACGCGGAATACGCCGCCGAAATCGAAAACTTATTACAAGTTTTAAAAGCAGAACGTTTTTTAAAGTAAGGCTATAAAAAAACGTAAGAAAAGGGGTAAGGCTATTATACCTTAAAAAAGCTTTAAAGATTATAATAAGAGCTATGGGCGACGACGCTATTATTATACGAATGCGGATTAAAAAGAACTGGTATACCGCAATAATAGACTGCGGAACGATAACTGCTAACTATATTAGCCCGGAAGTAATAAATCAGTTAAAATTACTATGGAAAAAAAGAATTACCCTTATAAGGTCGAGAATACCGAAAATCAAAAATTTACTTACTATAACGGATAAATTAAACGTAAAATTAATTATTTTAAAACCTTTATTAAAGAAAAAAAACAAACTATTAATTTCGATATTAATTTATTAAATAAATACGATATAATACTTAGAAAACTATGGTTACGATAATATAACCCCTTAATTAATTAAATAAATTTTCGCTTATTTCCTAACATAAAAAAGGATAAAAAAATTTAAGATCTTAATATTTAATTAATAAGGATAACGAATATAGGCGTAAAGATACGATAAAAATCTTACCATTTAAAAAGATAAAATATATTTAAAACAAAGAGTATAATAAAAGAATACGATACGTTATTACAAATTTTAAAGTACGATTTTGATAAATAAATAACGACTTATAAGCATAACTTAAAAAACTACCAGAATAAATAGCAAAAGTATTACCGTAATATTACAAATATAAAAAGCTTTTTTAAAAAAAACCTCGATACGAAATTATTATAATATAGCGAATGAAATTACGAAATAATTCTTAAGGACGATAAAATAACCGTTTTTTATCTTATTTACATCTTAAATAATGTAAAACTATATGCTTTTTGCGATAATTTAAAGAATAAATTAAATAAAAAATATAAATAACGCTTTAAATCGTTAATAAGATATCTAATATTTTTATATGACGAAAAAATGGAAAATTATAATTTATTATTAATTATTAAAATTAAAAACCAATTTCGAAACGTTAAATAGTTTACGGCTTTAAACTTATAAAAAAAATATAACTAAATTCGAATTAACCTAGAAAAAAAACAACAACCTTTAGAATAAAATATAAGTTATTCGAATATTTCGTTATATTTTTCGGACTTACGAACGTATTAGTAACGTTTTAACGAATAATTAACTATGTATTTCGAAAGTACCTTGATATCTTTGTTATATATTACCTCGACGATATCCTTATTTATTTGAAAATAAAAAAAGAATATATAAGATACGTTTATAAGGTCTTACAAACTTTACAAAATGCTAACCTTTTAATTAATACAGAAAAAAATATATTTTATACTTGAGAAATTAAATACCTAGGATATATTATTACTCCAGGATATATCAAAATAAACCCTAAAAAAATTACAGCGGTTAAAAATTAAAAAACACATATTAACATTACCGAAATATAAGTATTCCTTAAATTCGCTAATTACTATCGACGGTTCGTACGATATTTTAATAAAATTATAATACCATTAACGGAATTTAGCAAGAAAGATCGACGGTTCATATAGGCTCTAACTGCGGAAAAAGCCTTTAAATAATTCAAGGACGCCCTTACTAGCGAACCCGTCTTAATAATATACGACTTAAATAAACCAATAAAATTCGAGACTAACGTTTTAAATTTTACTTTAGGAATAATAATATACCAATAAAACGACTAAGGAAAATTATACCCTATCGCCTTTTACTTTTACAAATTATACGGTATTAAATTAAATAATCCCATTTACGATAAAAAATTCTTAGCTATTATTAAAACCTTTAAGGAATTTAAATATTATCTAAAAGGAAATAAGTATTAAGTAAAGGTATACATAAATTACAATAATATCTTTTACTTTATAACTATTAAAAAACTAATTAAATAACAATTATATTATGTAAAATACCTCTTAGAATTTGACTATATTATTATCTACTGTAAAAAATCAGAAAATAATAAAATAAATACTTTTAATAAACAATTAGATATAAAAAACTTTAAAGTAAAAATATAACAAACCATCATTAATCGGATATTAAAAGAATACCTATAATAACCATATATTAATATTATTAAAATATTTACTTTAAATATATATAAGGAAATATAATAATATTACAATAACCTATACGAAAATTAAAATTCAAATAAAATCTATAACGTACTATACCACCTTACGAGCTAAACCATTTTACAAGCCGCTTTTATTAACATATTCATTATTTAACTTTTATTAGCAATTATTTAATATTAATAACATAAAACGTTTTATAAAAAATTTAAAATAAATTTAGCTATTTAAGTTAAAAAACAAAACCCGAAACTTAATTTTAAAAAGCTATATTTTTTTTTATAAAATCCCCGAATTTACTTTAAAAGCCCGATATTACGGTTAATACGCTTACACCGATATTTTGTTTAATTTACGAATATTAACGTTAACCGAAAAGCAATTTATTACTAAACAAATTTTTAACTTAAATATATAAACGTTTTTTATCCGGCTTTAACATATTATAAATATGGCAAATTTATTATTAACCCAGCGTATTACGGTATACGTCGGAATTAACTAAATGTCGAAATTTGTTAAACGGCAAAAAAAATTCTAAATATATTTAAATCGGAATATCGATTATTAACGGGTATTATACAAAAATCCAAAGATATTTCGCAAATAATTCGAACTTATTTAGGTTATTATCGTAAAATACGGTATTATAAAAAAAGAGATTTATAACTTTAACAAAATTAAATTTTTAATAAAACTTTTTATAATAACGGGTATAATAATTATTAATACCAAAAAACGTAAAAACTTTAAATAAATTTAATAAAAAAATAAAGAATAAATTATAATTATTCAAATTATTAATTTTTAAAATTAAATTATACCGTTATTTATTATTATAACGGGAAAAAATTATTTAAAATTTTAATTCCGTAATAATTTATTACTAATAACCGATTAAAAAATCGTAATAAATAATAATAATTAAATAATAAATAAATTAAATTTAAAATAAATTTAATATTTCGATTAATATATTTAAACGCGTACGAAAAAATCGAACGGTTTTTTTATTTTTAACGATTACGATATTATTATATTATATATATTTACGTATTTTTCGTATAAGTTTTATCTTTTTAATATATTTTATTTTTTTACTTTAAAATACGTTTATTCGTTATATATTAAAAGCTTAATATAACGTTATTATATTTACATTATTAAAAAAACAAATTGTATTAGTTTTTATAACGTATTTAAAATTACTATAACGTCCGATAATATTAAATCCGGATTTATAAAAACTAGCTTTATTTTATTCGATTTTAATTACGTTTTTTCCGAATTCGAAATTTTTCCAGTTATACCTATGTTAACCGTATTCCCGTTAACCTCCGCCGGTTTTATTCGTTTCTTACTTACAAAAACTTTTAAAAATATTAAGGAAATAATAAAATAAAAACGTTATTTATAAAGAAAAATTAAAAATTATTAGAGTAACTTGTTAATAAAAATCGTTAAATCGGCGAATCTTTTAATAAAAAGTAATTTATTACTTTTATACGAAATTGCTTTTTTTCGAAAAAAAATTACCTAATTACGCAAAACGAATTATATCTTAAGCAAACGTCGAAAAACCAAAAATCAACGTTTTTAAGAAAAAGGGATATTTACTATATAAAAAAGATAAGCTTTTCTAGCCGAAAAAAAAGGGGGTAATAAAAAATGCAGCTTATAACGGCTGTGTCAGATATTCAAAACCAATTGTTAGCTCACTAAGCTACGAACCCCTCTTAGGTCGTATCAGCGACTGTTATTGGACAGCTTTTTATCAGGATTTATATAAGGTCCTATCCTAGCCTAGTTTTCTTAGTTACAGAGGGTTATATTCTTACAATTACTCCTTTCCCCAAAGGCTTTAGTCCTCAAAGCCACCGCGTTACTTTCCCGTACGACCGGATTTTTTATACAGGATCTTTTTACCTAATAATAACTACCCGTACTTAACTAAGTTTAACAATAACGTTTCTGGCTAAGCTTTATTTAGCTAAGGCCAGGGGAAAAAACCCTATCGCAATTTAAAGCAACGCTAATTAACGCAAAAACAAAAGGTTTAAAACGCAACCTTTACAACCTCCGACCTTTTCATTTTTAATCTTATCGCCTTACTTTCTGGCGGTACAACTTTCTCATACGTATCATTTTGCGCAATTTCAAATTTATTTATTCGGCTTTTTCTAACCATTTATTCGGTTTTTTAACCTTTTAAATATTTTAATACGTACATAGTTTTGGTATAATTTAACATGTAACAGGGATAATTAATCCCATAATACCCCCGTAATAAGTAATTAATCTGTATTAAAAAATATACCCCTTAAAGGAATTAAACCATTAACCCGTCAGGTATCAAGTAAGTTGCTAATACAATTGTTAAATATTTAGACCAATTATTAGCTTACTAAGCCACGAACCCCTTTTAGGTCGTATCAGCAACTGTTGTTAGACAGCTTCTTATCAGGATTTATATAGGGTCCTATCCTAGCCTAATCTTCTTAGCTACAGGGGGCTGTATTCTTACAGGCTGAAAGTAATCGTTGTAAAAAGGTTAAAACCAAGGAACAGAAATATGGCGTTTACGGTAAGCCCGGACATAATACGCGTACTTATAAGGAAGTTATAAATACGTTTAATAAAAAAAAATCTGATTAATTTATGTCATTTTGATATGTTGTAATTAATTAATTTGAATTTTTTGTCGCAAGGTACCGAAAAGCGGTTCGTAAAATGGTTTAGCTCGTAAGGTAGTATAATACGTTATATTAGAAAAATATTAAAAAGTTTAATATAAAAAATATACGAATATTAATTATACGGATATTTAAGGTTTTATAAAACTTTAAAACGTTTATAACGAACGTATTACTTTCTTAAAATAAAATCGATAATATAAAAAGTTATACAGTAATATAATATCTACGCTAAAACGAAAGCTAAATAATATAAACCATACGGAAAATTACAGCTATTATTAATTATTAAACGATTATAAAATTTAATTATATTTAACTTTATTACTTAATTTCGTTTATTAAAAAACCTAATTACAGGTATATATTATAATAATATCTTTATAATTATTATGTTAGCAGTTACAGTAATTAAATGCAAAATACTAGCGTAAAACTTTATATTAATAATCTTGCAAATTAAAAACGTCTAAGGCGAGCCGCCTTTATATACATAATCCATACTTAAAAGGTTCTTTCATAACAAAAAATATCCCAGGCAACATTCTTTAACCTAAACCTACCAGCCGTAATTATCTTAAAGCACTAACTGCCGACACGCCCTTTTACTTTAAATAATCTCGGCCGCTAAACCCTTATATCTGTCGACCTTTTAATTCGTTCTATATCTTCTCTAATCCCAAATTCGCTATAAATCGCTCGAAATCAACCCTATTAAAGGGCTTTATCAGCCCATCTGCTAGGTTATCCTTGTTTTTTACGTATTAAAAGCTAATATTACCCTCTTATACCTCTTAACATACGTAATAATATTCCAGTCGAATATAACGCTTTCTTTGTATTATTTATATCTCTATTACCTACTTTAATGTATTTATATTATTTTCCAGGATAAAAATAAAGCCCTTAAACATAAACCTTAACTTTATCAAAAAGTTCCTAATTCTAACCGCCTCCGTTGTAACTATTCCTGCTCTTACGTATTTTACTTTAATAATGTACTTAATAACAACGCCTTATAACTTTAAAATCCATAATACGGATGCTTTAATTATAAAAAATACGCAGCTTATTATGGATTTAATTAATTCATTATCTATAAAGCTTATATTCATTATTCCGAACAAATTTAAATTATTATATTTCCGGTACGGATAATCTTCCAGCTTCCGGTACCGAAAAAACAAATTTACCGTATCGTTTAAATATCGCAGTAATCGTTTAATACATTCCTAATATTTAAATATCGGGTTACTTATAAACCTAACCTAAATTAACGTTATAAACGTTATATCCGGTTTACTAATACAACTGGAAAAATTAAATTTCTTTTATGGGCAAATTGTGTTACATTCTTGAGGCTGTAGTTCTGATGTGTCTTAGTCCTAGGTTCCTCATTTCCAACTGGGGGGGAGAGCAGCTAGATATAACTTCAGCTCTTTTGTCCTTGTAATTCTAGGGCCATAAATTAAAGCCCTTTTGATTTTTTTAACGTTTTAATAATAAATCACCCTATTTGCCGATACGCCCTTATGGCCCTAGGGTTGCTATAAAACCATCCAGACCTCGCCGTCGCCCTAAAAACCATCAAAAAGTCTTTCCATCCGTCCTATACAAGTCCTGCAGCCCTTCCGGGATGAAGCTAGCCTTGCATTCTGTACGTTTCGACCGTTCGTTTGAGCTATTCCTCCGTTTCGGGCAATCCTTTGCTATGTGGCCGTATTTACCATACTTGTAATAAAGTGGCTGGCTATCCTTGTTCCATGGGGGCTTGTTTTGTCGGTTCGCGTTGTGGCTGTTATCATTTCCTTTTTTCCCTCGAAATTCGGCGACAAAGTCGTTATATACCTGATTTACCGTCATGGTTGGGTGCTGACGAAGCATTCCTCTTATTCGGCCTTTTTAATTGCCGTTATGGTCCCGAATCAAGTTGATGAACATGGTAATCTGTTGTCCAGCGTTGATAGGTATGTCGACTTCGTTGCATTGCCGTACTAGGTTCTTGAAGTCGACTATATGGTCTAACGCCGATTGCTTCTTATCCCATTTAACGAATTGGAGCTAGGTTTAAAGGTCCATTTTCTGGTCGATTTCTTTTGTTCTATATAAACGTTCTAATACCTTAATTATCTCCGTTCCCTTTGTAAATCCAGTAACGACTGCTATAGGGGTTTCCTTAACGTTAGCAATAATTACGGCGGCTAATTTGGCTTTATTAATATGGTTAAACTTTGCCGAATTACCGTTACGATATCCAATCGCTATTAGGGCTACTTAGATAGCCGTTTTTTATATTTTCTAATTATCACTGCCTTGCAGCCGATTTTCCTTACTGAGCTTAAAGTCGAAATCTTTTTAGTCCAGGTGCGTATCCTTTTTTTTCTCGTTCGACAGCGTGGCAAACGCCTTTATCAGTTGTTCCATATTAAAGCCCTCCGGCTGACCGACGTCTTTTCCAAACGTTGTTCTTTTTCCAGTTGCCATCTTAGCTTTTTCTGGGGTTTTCTCTGGGGTTCTTTCTTGAGTTCTTTTTCGAATCCTCTCGGATATCATTGCGTTGACGAGCCTTTCTCGCTTTTAATCGATAACGGCCTTGCATATACAAACGCTTTAGTCCTGTTCGAAGCAATTAAGGGGATTTTTAAACCTTTTCCTCTAAAACCGAACTTTTGCAGTTTCCTTGCTTCAAAGCGCTTTTACGCCGAGTCTGCCGTTCCTAACCTTCTGTACCGGAACGAACGGTACTTCGAATACAACATAAAATAGGTGGATTAAGATATCAATTTTTTTAAAAGATGGAACCAGAAGATATTACCATATGGGCAAATTATGTTGTATTTTTAAGGCTGTGGTTGTGATATGTCCTAGTCCTAGGTTCCTTATTTCCAACTGGGGGGGAGAGCAGTTAAATATAGTTTTAGCTTTTTTATCTTTGTAATTCTAGGGCCATAAATCAAAGCCCTTTTAATTTTTTTAACGTTCTAATAATAAATTACCCTATTTGCCGACATCTTTATAAAATTTATATATTTGTATATTTTTTTTTTACTAATTACGCCCTTATTCTTTACGGCGTATTTTAAATAATCCTTAATAAATAACGTAAGTTATTTCCGTATAACGTTTAATTTTACTAACTTTAATAATTTTTTAATATACTATTACTAATCCAGCTTAATATCTCCCGTTAATAAAAAACGGATAATTTATATGCTTAAATACCAATTAACGTTTCCTAAGTTCTTAATAAATATATCTTTAGCTATCCCCTTAACGATATTCTTAAAACGTTATTTATTAAGGCCGAAAAGCAGAAAATTATTTACGTACAAAACGATAACGTTTTTTATTTTCGGATTATAATATATTATGTCGCCCGAAATTAACGGGCGAAAACCTTACTTTGCAAATATTTTTTTTACTTTTTCCTATTAAATAGTTCCGGCTTATTTTAAACCGTATAAAGGGTTTATCAGCTTAATAATCTTTTTAAAAAAAACTAATATTTTACTTTGCTTTTCGGATATGCGTTAAAATATTCCTTTAACATAGGAAAAAACTTTATATAAATATCCTCTTTTAAATTACTATTTAAATAAACCGCGATAAAATCGATTTAAAATATATGCCAACCTAAAATAATAACTAACGTTATTAAGATTTTCTAATATATAACCTTTACAATATTAACTAACGTCTTATTATAATCAATTCCCTTCCGTTAAGTAAATCCCCTAACGTAAATACGAGCTTTATATTTTTTTTAACTTTCTTATAAACGTATATTTCTTTCTTAATACCCATTTCGCATCTACCAGGTACCCGTATACCTTATCGTTTAATATAAAACAAAAAATTCCGCACTAAAAATTCTCTTTAATCTTAATAAAAATAACTTTAAGCCATATCTTACGTTTTAAACCTTTTATAATTTCTTTCAGTAATAAACCGTCGTCCACTATAACGTACAGCTTATAACCGTTTTTATCTTAGTTTTTAATACTTAATAATAATAATAAAAAAATCGTTATTATCGCCCTTTTAAATTAAAGCTAACTTTAATTTACGTATCAGCTTTAATACTTCGTTTAAGGCCTTTAGGGCGTACAATTCGGAAACCGTCTTTTTCGGGCATCCCCTTTTTTACTTAATGTACTTAATTTCCTAATCCATATTATCCTTTAAAATAACGTTATCGTCCCTGTTTTTTATTTTAACACCTTGTTTTTAACGGTATCTTAATCGCTTTTATACAGGCTACGGAAATAACCGAATAATATTTTTCGGGCTAAAAAACTATTTTAATTTTTCTAGGTTTTTATAAATAATAATATATAATATTATTAACAGTTTACCGCTTTTTAATAATTACACTTTATAATTATATATCTTTTAATAACTTAGCAATATTTTTTTTATTTTACGGGCTTCTAACTTTTCTAATTTAATCTTATAATTTTTATTAATTAAAACTATATACTTATTACTAAGAATCCGAAAATAATTATTATCAGGCTTATAAAACCTATTAAGTTCGAATACATTTTTAAAGTATTCAATCGGTATTACGTCCTTTATTATTAATTATCCAGTTTTATTAACGATATACGTTATTATTTCTATTACAAAGTTTTAAAAACATATCGGTATTTTTATTTAAGCCGTAATTACGCATACTTTATTTTAAAAAAATTATATCCTTTATTTTACGACTTTATTTTAATATTAATTATAAACGTTAGAAATTACTAATTTAATATTTTTTATTACGTAAAAGTTTTTTATAATCGTTATATTAAATTCCCTACTGTTATTAAGATATAAGATTTACGCCTTTTTTTTCTTGCTTTTTATATTTAATAATAACGTTTTTAAACGTTTAAATATTCGGGTAATATACGTATATAAATTTTGTTATATTTCGTCCTTAATCTTAAACGAATAATACTTCCTATAACGTAATAAATTATTTATAATAAATCCAAAATAACCGTTATTTTCGATATTAACAGGCTTAACAGTTCTTATATTATACCAAATAATTTTTTCTACGTATATTACTTTTTTTATAAGTTAATAAACGGTATTTTCCGTATTTTTCCTTCGTTACAAGTTATATAAAAAAACGATTTTATATCGTTAAAATTTAGATTTATTCCCGTAAACCTCTTAATAATCCAAATCAATCGTTTAATATTAAGGTAATAAAGGCGGCAGTATTAAAAAATAATTTTCTTTATAACTTCGTTTATTATAAAGACTTTTCCGTCCTTAAATACCCCTATAAAAGTTATCTTTAAATCATTAACCAGGTTACCGCTATTTTTTTTACCAAATACTTTCCTTAACGCGTATCCTTATTAACAATTCTTATTGTTTAAAAACTTTAAGCCCTTAATAATAAGCTCCGGCTTCCTATAAAATTACAAAAAAAATCCTTTTCGGAAAACGTTAATAATTATTAATTTAAATTTATTAAGGTTAATTAAAGTATTTTTATTTAAGTAATTTCCCTTTCTGTAAAATATTTTTCCAGAAAACACCTTTAAGGAAAAATCGTTAATATATAACGTATACTTTATTATAATGGCCCAATGGCTCAGTAGTCGCGAGCCTGGGTGTCTTTTTCAATTGCAACAGGCTTGGGCACCCTGTTTCGGTTGATCTTAAGAGACAGCTGGTTCAAATCCAGCTTGGGCCACCGTTCCTCTAGGTGCCGCCAGCCTAAAGGAGCTGACCAATTGGGGCTTCGGCTCCGCCACCGTGTCGGCGACAATTGAGGGGTGGCTGGGAACCAGTCACGATTAGGGGCGCTAGGAACTAATTAATTAATCGGGTATATCTATCGTCAGTTGTTATATTATATAACCCGTATTACGTTTTTCCGGCCTTTGGCCAAAAAAAGACGGTTTTTAAAGGGGTACTTCCCGGTTGCGTTTATACAAAACTATTTATGTATATATATGTAGTAAACAGATCAACTTATACATAGCTAGATACTATAATAGCACTTTACTTTGCATACTTTATTATAATTTCGTTATTCTTTTTATTAAAGCTTTTTAAGGGCCATTTTACAGTACCGATAAAAATAACAGCTACAAATCCTCTATTTATTATAATATAAATTCCCTTAGACTTAATATCTAATACCAAATTCTTTTCGAAGTCGCCGATATTATTAATAATATTAATATTTACTTTTAAATCCTAAAATAACTTATTTCTATCGTTTTCCATAAAGGAATATACGTACAAAATCATAGCGTTACTTATAACTATTACCTTAATTACTTTAAAGCAGTTAACCGCTATAACTTTAAAGCTCTCGGTTACTTACAGCCGTAATTTAAAGTAATCTATTCCTTATAACTTAAGGTTTTAAGCTACCTATAGCTTAAGGTTTTCAGCCTTTATAATTCCTTACGTTATTTCCTAAGCTATTTCGTCGTACCATTACATAAAATCCTAAAGCTGCTATTCGTTAACGTAAACGTTAAAAATTTTTCCGTTTAAACGGTATAAATTTTTTAAACTTTCAGGAATAAATTACTTTTTACTTTAACCACCGTTACGGGTATTACGAAAGCTATTATTTTAATTATTTTAACTATTATTACTATTATTATTACGTTAACTATTATTTTGGCCTTATTTCTTTTTTTTACCTTTGCCGTTTTTTTACGACTTAAAATAATCCTTTACTAAATATTTATACTTACCATAATTAAAACAAAATAACTTTCCGTTCTTATTTTATACGGGCTTATTATCTCGGGAATTATTATTATTATTTCTATTTCCTTTACTTTTTCGTACGTTAACAAACCGTCCGTTATTTTTTTTATTAAATCGGTTATAAAATTCGTTATTAAAATTGTTAATTAATTACTCGAAAAAATAATCCGTTTATTATAACATTAACTAAATAATTTTATACCAATTATTAACGCGGTCCTTTAAAATAATAAGAAATATAATAATTTATTTTTCTATTTTAAGTTATATACCATAACCCTTTACCTTACGGAAAAGCTTTTAAAACTTAATAATAAACTATACCGGGTTTCCTCTATTATAAGTAACCTTATTAAATTCTTTTTAAAAGGACCTTTACTTAGCCTTATTTATCGTTACATAAGTTTTCCGGAACGTTTTTAACATTTTCGTACCCTTTTTAATACCTATAATTAATTCTAAAAACGCCCTTTTACAAATTTTAATAATAACTTTCGTTAAACGGAACTAATCCAGTTAACTTAGTTTTATCCCGTCCTTATAATTAATTTCTTTTATCGCAAAATTTAAAACGTTATTTTAAAACTTTTAATTAACCTAATTTGCTAAATAATTTTCTTTATCCAGCAAAAAATTAAAACGTTTTTAACGTAACTTTATATTTATATTATTAAATTTCTTAAAATCCTTCTTTTTATCCTTTAAGCAAACGCCTAATTCGTTAAAATTATCTAAATTATTAAAACTTAAAAAGCTGCTAAAGGAACTATTTAAATTATCGGAGTTATTGCGTACCACTCCTTTTCCTTTAAGTAACTTACTTTTCTCTTTTTTCGGAAAATCGGGCTTTTCTATAAATTACCTCCTAAACTTCGTTTCGCCTTTTTTCAATAAATTAATTTTTTCCATATCGTTTTCCAATACGATAAATACTTCCTTAAAACTACCAACTTTAACCTTAAACGGTACGCTTTATAATACCTTCAGTTATATATTCGTATTACGCGAACTTTTAAAACTCCGCATTTTAAATTAAAACGTATCTAACAATTATATCATTATAATATTTATACACTTTATAATATCGTTATTTCTTTCGTTTTAAAACTTTAACCTTTTAACCTTTTTTTCAACCTACTAATACCTATTTTTTCGTACCTTAACGTTACGTTTAATACCGCTTACATTAATATTTAAAAACGTATAAAGCTTATTTAAATCCGCTATAATTTATTATCTTTATATAAAAATTTTAAATCGATTTTTTTTCGGCTACTAAAACAATAAAATATCTTCTAAAAACGCCCCAAAAATAAATTTCTTTCTTACCGCCCTATTTAATATAAACTCTTATTCCTCATTTTCATTATTATAAAATTAGTACTAA